>VMDR010009441.1:0-33402 GCA_007922815.1 Macrotus californicus
ATTCCTGATTTTGTTTTTGGTGTTATTTGTTTTTGGTGCAACTTCTTTATTAGAAAATTTGCTATTAGTGTATAAAAACACTATTGATTTTTGTAAGTTAATTTTGTATCCTGAAACTTTACTGAATTCATTGATTATATCTAAGAATTTTTGGGTGGAATCTTCAGGATTTTCTATATGTAAATCATGTCATCTGTAAATAGAGACAATCTTACTTCTTCCTTCCCAGTCCTGAAAATTTTATTTCCTTTTCTTGCCTAATTGCTTTAACTAAGACTTCTAGTTCTATGTTGAATAACAGTGGTGGGAATAGGCACCTCTGTCTTATTTCTCATTTTAAAGGAAAAGCTATCAATCTTTCACCATTGAGTATGATGTGGAAAGGACAATTCTTTAATTTTGGCTCATAGGAAATGAACCATTATCATTTTTCAGGTCCTGGTGATTCTCAGGGCAAGGGTCAGGGCAGGGTTTCTAGAAAAGGTGTAGTGGTGTGATTCCTTGATATATGAACATTGAGGTAAGATGAATTTGGGTCCAAGTAATGACCTATCAGTGTGACCTTGAGTATGTAAACAAATGTACAACCTTGTGATATGAGCATAGCTATCTTTATTTTAGAGATGAGAAAAAAAAAGATTCCAATGTATTAACATCCTATTGATTTATGGGGAAATCATTCACAAAAATTTGTATTACCTCCTTGTGCCAGCCACTAAGAAAAATTAGTGAACAAAGAGACCAAGCTCCATTCCTCCCACATTGGTACTAACCTTCTTCTTTAGGTAAACAGTCAACAAACAAGTAAACATGGCAAGTGGTTCTGGGAAGAACAGCAGAATAAGGTGGCCAGGGCATGCCAGCATGGGGAGGTGCTGCTGTACAGGACAGGGAAGTCTGCAGACTTTTCTGAAAAGGTTATGCTGAGTGTAGACCAAAGGAAGGGACAGGGTAAACCATGTGGTTCCTAGGCAGAGACCACCTCATGCAAAAGAACTCTGCTAAGGGTGGGTCTGGCCTGTTCAAGGGAGAGAAGGATAGTGTGACAGGCACAGAGAAAGGGGTGAAGTCAGATAGGTGACAGGGGCCAGCAACTGTAACTTCTGTTGGCCACTGGAAGGTTTGTGTAGGGACTATATGGCTGGACATCATGACAGGCCACTCTTGCTGCTGTTGAGAGGATACCGCAGGACATGATAGTGAGCCAGCTCAGGGGCTAGCGCAGTGATTCAAGCAGAAAACAACTGTGGCTTGGACCAAGATTGTAGCAGTGAGAAGTGATTCGGTTTTGGATATATTTTGAAGGTATTGGGTTTGTTAATGGTTTAGCCTGGAATTATGAGAGAATAAAATAAATCAATGATGATTGTAAGATTTTTGCCTGTGTAACTTGAAGAAATTGAATTGTCATTTGCAGAAATGGGATGAGCAAAGTTTGGGGGGAAATTAGGCATTTCATTTTGTATATGAAAATTTCAGAGGATGAGCTGGGTGTACCAGCCTGGAATCCAAGAGAGAGATCACTCAGAATTCCTTAGCCTTTACATGGTGTTCAAGGCCAAGGGAGTGTATGAGTGCCCCTGATGCTACAGAAGAGTATCAGAGGGCTGAGCACTGGTGCCTTTTTTTGTTTAGATGTGTGGAAGATGAGGAGGAAACAACAAAGAGAAATGAAATTGCATGAAGCCAAAGAAACAGTCAGTAGTGGTCTCCTTGTACCCAACCATATATGTGTGTCTAGGATGGTGATCAATGATTCAAATGATGCCAAGAGACTGAGTAAGCTGGGGATTGGTAACTGACTATTAGTGATGGCCTTGACAAAGAGCAGTTTTAGTGGAGTGAGTGGTAGGGTCGAATTCTGATTAGGGTAGGTTCAAGAATGAAAAGAGAGAAGGCAGGAGGCAATGAGGACAACTCTTTTGAGGGCCTTTGTGTGACGAGAAGCAGAGAAATACTGCAGATGCTATTGAGGCACATAGAGAAGAAGGATAGAGTTTAGGACTCTTAATTTTAGCTTTGTTTTGCTTTTGATGGGAGATATGCATGTGAGTGTGTTAATATAGAGAGTAAAAAAATGATTATGGTGTAGGAGAAAGGAGGAAGTCAGGAGAGATGTCCTTGGGAAGGTGAGAAGCACCTCTCAGCATAGGGTGGCCAGGAGCACGGTGCTCACTGTGAGTGACAACAGAGATGGTGGGTACAGATGGTTAGGTGGTAGATGAGGGGCGAAGTCCAGAGAAATCCCCTTCTTATTGCTCCCTTTTATTCTGACATCAAAGGCAGACCATCAGCTGAGAGTTTAGAGGAAGAGAAGGATAAAGATTTAAAGAGAAAAGAAAATGTGGAATGAGCACCTAGAAGAAAGAGATGCAAATGGGACAGGCATGTGTGATAGTATCCAGGCAGCACTGAGTTATTGTCATGAATTCAAAGAGACCAGACGGCAGAGATGCATTTTTTTCTGAGATCTTATCAGCTGTGGAAGTGCAGAAGTAGTGTGACTGGGTTGGATTTAACTGGGGATGGATGGTATAGCAGTGAGCAGTTACTCACTTTCACTGCAAGTCCAGGGATCCTCCCATTCAGCCCTCCCCAGTCCATTAAGCACATCTTGCCAATCCACTCTCCCCCTCCCTGGATGAAGAGCATAAGACGCTTCATCAGGGCTTCACTCTGCTTTATTACTCTTCAGTTTCATGGGCCAAGAGTTAGATGCAACTCACTTGCTCAAAAATAAATGTTAGCTCCTGAAAACTTAGCAGAGCAACCTCTTTGAAATTTGAGTAGCTTCAGTGTCTGTAGGAACACCAGGGCTTGGCTTTAGCGTGCCTGAGGATACCTCCCTAGGGCCTGCTAATGCCTCTCAACCTGAAGACATCAGCTTGTTCATCAAATGTTTATTAAGCAACCCCCAAGACAAACACTCTTCAAGGCATTAGGGACAAAACTCCACTCTCAATAAGACATTATGAAGCTTACAGCCTGGCAGGGGTCGTACATCCCAAGAATTAATGTACCTACAGTAACTTCATTGTCCCACTTTATTTATCTAATGGGATGCACAAGCTGTGGGGCAAACCCCCATCACCCCTCCGCACACTTAGAACTGGGCTAGAGCTCTCCACAGGCTGACTATGGTACAGCCATCTCACAACTGACATTGGGCAAGTTGTGTTGGTGCTAGTGGGTACCTTCAAGGAGGGAAGAGCATTTAGGCCCTAAACTGAATCTGTGCACCTTTTCTGGGGGGCAGGTGGGTCTTAGGGAATGCCTCTGAATTATCAATACTAACAGGGCAGTAGGCACAGGCCAGAATGGTCTTTCTTTGGAGTTTAAATTCCAAGATAATAGACCCAGAAAAGACCCCTGGGGAGGCTGGGCAGAGGAAAGGGGGGGGATAGAAAATCTCCAACATAACTGTACACTAGCCCACGGCCTCCTTGCACCCCACCTCCCTTGCCCACACTGCCTGCCTAATTGCCCCTAATGATGGTTATTTGGGTGCAATTAGCAGAAATCCTTATTTTAGCGCTCAAGCAGGATTTACTTAAGAACACACAGGCCCCAAGAAAAACATGTACAACTGGACCACACAAGGGACCTTCCCAGCCCTCCTGACCTGTGGGCAACCACATGTCACCTCCTTCTAGAGCTAACCAGTCTCTCATCCTCCTTTCTCTCTCTGAAACCATGTCATGCAGTTGTAGCTCCCTCTGCTCCTCTGTCTCCTGCACCCCACACTCCCATGTACAATGTTCTCGGCTGTAAGCAGAGACCGCTTGAGGACCTGAAGTGGTCCAAATCACAGCTCTGTCTCCTGGGATGGGAAACTGGACTGGCCAGCCTGGGCCAAGTGTCTCTACCATCAAATTGCTTGTGCCAAGCAGCCTCCTCATGGGGCCTCCCAGCTGCCAGGACCCCATTCTCAGGAGGTCCTAGCTCTTCCAAGGCATGGTTGTAAGGTTTGTCCCTTACACAGGGTGTGGCAAGGGAAGTGAGGGACTGAAATCTAGTCCCCAATGTCCTCATGCTCTGCTCCGCATGTGAGCTGCTTCCCTCCCTGGCAGAAAATCTTCCTGTTTCTAAATCAGAGCAGGACCCCACATGGGTTCTCAATGGCAGTTCTTGTGGGTCAGATCACCGCCAAAGAATCTACTTTTCTCAGGTCTCGGCTTCACTGGTGCTTCCTTTAGCAACCTTTGATGGTATTCTAGATTTCCGGACACCTGTCCTACACTTACCATGCTTTAGGAAAATGCTCACTTAATTGTAAGGCAGCCCCCCAGACTGCAGCTCCATGAAATCATGGAGAGAGCTGTCTTGCTCACCACAGTCTCCACACCACCTAGTCTGTGTCTGGCTTCACAGATACCAGCTGACTGATGAGGGCCATCAGCCTTGAGCCTTGTGGAGCACTAAAGACCATGGCCTTTTTTTAAAATGCAACATCATTGTGAAGAGTGAACATCATGATGAAAAATTACCCCAGAGACTGATAATTCCTAGAGTTAGAACAGTGGTAGAATATGTGGAAGCAGCATGCCCAGGCACTCAGGAGACCTAGGAGGCCCTAACCAGGAAGCTTCTCCCCAGCTGCCAACTGAGAGTGAGAAGCTCATATGGACTCACTTGCAGCTCCAGGTGGTATCTGAGCTTAGCTGAAGGTCTAAGTAGAGGCAGGTGTGAACTGATTCCAGCTCTGTGGACCCTAGGGAGCAGCAGGTTGACAGTGAGAAAAATGGCTCCTTGGTATACTCTTCCAGTCTAATCCTCACGTCTCCTCATGTTACTAAGCATCAAAGTTGTTGCTGGGAAGACTGAGATGAGACTAAGGGCAAGGGGTAGGTCTTAAACCCAGAGCAAGCAGAAAGACAAGAACTTAAGCACTGGTCTCGTAATCTTCACACCCACCTTTGTCTCAGGACACCATGATGCCTCTCACTATAGCCTCTTCTAACCTTTCTCTCTTCCTTCAGCCCATCTGCAACTTAGCAACCACACTGTGGTCACCCTATACCAGGGGTGCCAAACTCATTTTCACCGGGAGCCACATCAGCCTCGTGGTTGCCTTCAAAGGGCCGAAGGTACTTTGAGGACTGCATAAATGTAACTGCTCCTTAAGTAGGGGCAAGGAGCTCGGTGCTGCCACCAGGTAGAAACAAGGTGCCAGGCCAGATAAAACCAGGTGGAGGGCCAGATTCGGCCAATGGGCCTTGTGTTTGCCACCTGTGCCCTATACATAACAGGAGGTTCTGGGTACAGTGGTAAACTGGTCACATTTGAGCCTGTGGGTGAGAGTCTGGGTGACAGAGGAACCTGAACTCAGGCATTCGTGGTGAGTACACATTCCTTTCTAGAGTGGTTGACTGTGGGCCAGAGAGAATGTGGTAGAGAATGTGGTAGAAAATGTGAAAGGGCTGACCTCTGTCTGTCCAGTTCATACCTGTTCAGTGTCCAGGACAGTGCTGGGGACGGCAATTGAGAGAATTAGTGCCTGGTTTTCAGAAAGGCCCTGTGACCCTGGGTGGTGTGGCTCAGTGGATTGAGCGCCAGACTGTGAAGCAAAGGGTCACTGGTTCGATTCCCAGTCAGGGCACATGCCTGGGTTGTGGGCTGGGTCACCAGTTAGGGGCACATGAGAGGCAACCACATACTGATGTTTCTCTCTCTCTTTCTCCTTCCCTTCCCCTCTGTCTAAAAATAAATAAATAAATAAAATCTTTAAAAAAAAAGAAAGGCCCTTGTGCAGGACAGAAAGGCACAGGTTGCGGGCCTCTGTCTGCCTTCCACTACGCCTGAGGTCTCCTTCCCAACGGCAAGGCCTTGCACAAAACCACCCTTTCTGAAGCAGAGGGCTATCTTGTCTTTAAGAAGGGATTCCAGCAAAACCAAGGACATCTGGAAAAAAGGGAATGTCTTTCCCAGCTCGAGATCAGTGAACTAGGAGAGGTAGCTATGGCCCCAGAATTCTTGCTCATGTTTAGCATTACAATGGCCTGTTTTCCACTAACCTTTGAAGCTAGAATTACATACCCCTCTGTGATCTGAGGGAAAAAACCAAGTCTGGAAAATTCCAAATGCTAATACTAATTTCAACCCATTCGCTGCTACATTTGAATACATGTCTTTATTAGAACAATTATAAGTGCATATACATTTTTTTCATTGATATGAAAGTAGAAATTCTCAAAAGAAATTGTTACTTATTTAAAAAAAAAAAAGCACACTGCACACAGGAAGCTGCCTTCTCCTGGACCATTTTCACATTATCTGGGAAATGCATTTTAAACAATACAAAGTACAGTATTTATCACATTTAACACTGAACCCCTCACTGCCCAGAGACTGAGAGTCCAGCGAGGTTGGGGAATAACAAGTTTCCTGTGGGGGTTTTCATTTTGGCTATGCCTGCTGAGAAAACATGGGTGTTCCTTGGGAGTGATTCCCAGGACTGAGGTTCTCTCAGAATGGGTCAGGGGAGAGGTGCAGAGGAATCAGGACCCCACGATGATTCTCCTCCAGCTGCAGAGGGCACAATACCTGAGAAAAGTGATGAAGTCCTAGTGAGGGAGCTCATGGTGATCACACTAGGCAGTATTCAGAAAAGGAAGGTGAAATCAAATACCCCTCTGGACTCACACAGGGGCACTGCAGCCTTTTGCTATGTGGGCCCTCTGCTCAAACAAGCAGAGGGTCCCACTCAGCCTCCTCGCTGGGGTCTCAGCATCTGGCCAGAGCAGGACAAAGAACAGTACAAACAACACATGGCACAGATTCAGATTTAGATTCCAACACATAGCACACTTGTGAGCTCCAGTCCCCCAGTGAACCTCCCCATGTGATGCAAAGGCTGGCACGAAGGATTGCATTGGAGGTTACACTGAGCCCAAGGGAAGGTCAGGTAGTGGCAGCACTGGATCAGGAGGAACAGCTGGGTGACCCCTAATGGCCTGATGCACTTGACTTGTATTTTGAAAGCAACAGGAAAAGCCTTTTTCTTTGCAAATGAACTATTTAAATGCATATCTGCTTTAGCTGGGAAGCCAGTGTCCTTTTAGGAGCAGACTGCACACAGAGAAATTGCTACACAAGTCATTTTCCCTGTAGTTTCTACCCTTACCTATTTTTCCTCCTATAGGGAAGAAACAGAAATGACTGTATTTAACTGTAGTCAAGATTTAGGAGTATGTTCATTACCTCAGAGTAATAGATTTAATGGTTCTGGTTCATGGATTCCAAGAGAAGATGCTTCCAAATTTTCTATGAGACTTTTAAATATTTTGTATTACCTGGAAAATGACCTTCCATCAAAAATTCAATAGTTTCATGTATAATTCAGGAGCCATGTAGTGACGGGTTAATTCTGAAAGACTGTCTTGAAACCAGGGTGCATCCCCTATAACTAATACAAGTCCCCCACACTTTATTTCTTCAATATAGCACAGTCGGTTGGAGGGTGTGAATATCTGGTTGACAGAATGGCTTTCTGCCATGAAGATTTGATTTAAGAAATACTTATGGAAATGCCTAACATGTGTTACTGATAACCCAAAGATGATTAAATCTAGAAACACCTACAATTCAAGATCATTTTACAATACTTTCTGCAGGTTATTTTCAGTGTTCTGTCAATGGATACATTTCCTTGTTTTGTCAATTTTTTCCCCTTTATTTTTTTTTTAAATTACTGGATCTTTAATCAAAGGGGAAAAGTATTAGTAAGACCAAATAAAAAACAAAACAAGGAAAAAACCCTTAGTGACTTCCTTTTTAAAAAGTGAAAATTTTAAATTGTTTAACTCTATACACTGCCCTCAGTAAAGGGAAACATCCCAAATATCAGGGTTCTTAACCAGCTTTCCCATGTCCCATCATTTTCCAAGAGGGGTTCCCTGCTAGCATCCTGGGAGCACAAGGTAACAGCAGCAGTAGAGAAGGTCCAGGGGCCACTGTGCAAGGCAACAGACCGTGGGATTGCCCAACGGTGGAAAAGATGAGGTTAGATTTTAATCAGGAAAAACAATATCCAGGATTAGTTATTTTATGGACTGGGTTTTCAAAACCAAGAAAAAGCTAAGCATTCTTTTCTTGTTATTCCTGTTAGTCCCAAACAATGCTGAGTTTGACACTGTAAAGACAAAATTCTCTGCAGTTCTAAGATATCAACATCTGTGGAAACTTTGAGAGCTGGTGTCCTCAGAGGTCAGTGCTGCTACAAACTGAATTCCCTCGGGCTCTGTGGATCCACCACAGCTTTGTGATTTGTGGGGAAAACAAGGTTATCCACCCAAAATGATGACAGCTCTAATTGGGCCAGGTCAAAGGCCCAAGGGGCATCTCCTCACACTCAGCCTCTGCATATGAGGAACCAGCAATGCAGCACCAAGGACAATGGCTTTGAACAAAAACACAGGATTGGACAACAGACAATATTCCAAAGTAGACACAGAGGTGCACAGTTCTTCCTGGACCTGGTAACAGAATACATTTGGATTTGCTTCTTGGTGCCCAGTTTAAATTAAAGCTTTTGTCTTGAGAGAGTCCTTTTCCGAGGTCATGGAGACAGTCTCAGATGCACATGATGATGGATGAGAGAGAGGATGATGAGAAGAACATGATGAGATGTTGAGGAGAGCTCAGGATGAGGCCCTACCCTGGCCTTGCACTCCTACCTGCCTCCACTCAGGGAAGCCCTGGGATGCTCACTTGGATGACGGATGAGTCCCCTGCCTGGCCCTCTAGACCCTAATCTCCCCTAACTCCTTGTGGCACAGGACCGCCTTCACTAGGGTTTGCCCATGCTGACTGGTCCTGGTGGCTCCCCATCCCAGGACATGATAATGTGGGCAAGGCTCCCTCAGTCTGGGGTCCCAGTTTGTGCAGCTCAGAGGAATATAAAATTCAGGAACTGCTAGTCAGACCAGGGGCTTCATGATAAAGATATTATAATAAAGCAAGTAAAATAATATTAGTCTAAGTTCCTATCTGTCACCAGTGACATCAGATAGTCAAGCTAAATGAAAACAAAAAACAAAAAAAACCCAGAATATATTTTGCTACATTATCAGATGGTGAAAGTAAGGTAAATTGTGCAAAACAAAGCCCTGGGAAACTCATTACACCCTGTCTGGGCTGCACAAGGAAATCACTGGGGGCCTTTCCTAACGTTGGCTTCAGACCCGGCCTCCTACAGTAAGGCTTCCTCAGGCATCTGACCCAACCTGCGCCTCTCACATCTTGAACCTCCTGTTAACAAGAAGAGAGGAAGACACCATTAAGGCGGGTTCCCGCAGTGGCCAGGCCTCACACTGAGACACCAAGCCTACTCCAGCAGGGCCCCGTTCCTGACTTCTGAATTCCAAATTGCCAGGGAAATGCGTCTCCTTTCTTAGGCCATGGGTAGAGGAGTGGAGTGAGAGAGACAGCATGGCCAAAGCAGCACAGGGATGGATGGAAGGTGGGAAGTAGAAAGCACAGACTGATGCAGCAAGCATGGGTCATGGCAGATCAATGAGGACACAGAGCCAGCCTGGCACAGTGGTCACATGACAGGACAGAGCACACTACCTTTGCCCAGTGCAGATGTCAGGCCCGGCTTCACAGAGCCTGGCACAGCCAGCCAGCACAACCAGGGCCTTGCACCACTCACTGCATCCATCCCCCTTCCCCAGTCACCTCAAGGCCTCTCAGTGGACCTGCCAGGGTGAATGACCCTAGGGCTGGTGCAGGGGTGGCCTCATACACCACTCACCTGGTGCAGTCATGTGAACACTGCCCCGTGTCAAACCACAACAGCATTAAGGTGTGGCTCTTCGGCTCTTCCCCAGTGACCAAGGACACTTCAGTAGGGCTGGAGTTACACCTGCTTGTCAGACACAGTGAAGCTCAAGGCCAGCTTTTAGTGCCCACAGCTCCCACTCCTCCAGGACACGTGGGAGGCACAGTCCACCTAAGCATTGCAGAAAGCAGTTTGCTGCCTCAGGTGAGCAATAGCTTGACCCACTGCTGCTGCAGGGCAGTCAGCTCTCTGTGGTGCACAGGAGGGACCTGCCACCTCTCTAGGCACAGAGATGGCTGCTCCCACCGTGTACAGAGGGAAGGACAACATGGGTGCATAGATCTGCCCTTCCTGGTGGTGCATTTTTAAGAGTTAGGGATAGCCCAGCCAGGCTCTCACAGACCAGACATGCTGCTGCTTTATCAGGAAGGACTGCAGCCCTGGGCCATCCAGCTAACATCCAGATGCCTTTAGAGGCAAGAGGGCAGGGTCACTGAAGTAAGCCCCTGCTCACCCAGAGCAGGCCTGCTAGCCCCTGTACTGGAAAGGGGCCCAGGCTGGGAGAGTTAGCCAGCTAAAAGGGATGGCCCTGGAAACAAAAGGTCTCTGGCTACAGGGCCCTAACAGGACACTTCTCCGGCGGGGGAAAAGGAAGGCCGTGATACTCTCTGCTGTAGTCACAAAGGAGCACATTAGAGCAGGAGGGGTCACAGGGATCTTGAGTTCCCTTCTCCTGAAATCCATCTTCCACGTCCTCCATCCACTTCATCTTTCTGGATCCATGTACTATAATTATGACCAGGGGCCCAGGGTGGAAAGTGTGTGTTTGTGTGTTCTGGGGGTTAGAGAGAAGAGTAGATCTGCAAGGTATCCCTTTTTCAAAGCACTACTGACATCAGGCCTTGCTCCCTGCCATGATCCCCTCCTTCCCATCCAAATGAGACTTGGCTAGAAATCTCAGACATAATCTATAAAGAGGGCAATGAGAAACTTCTAGAATTTAAACCTTGTCACTTTAAGCAGATATTTTGAATGAGTAAGACCTGAGGCAGCCGTGTCCTACAAACATTTGCACAGGGTCATGGAGACTCTTACAGAAGAAGGGGGAGGGACAGGCTAGAAGTCCCGGAACTGCAGGCCCCTCACTGAGTTCCTCCACATCGTCAGGGACCTGTGCAAAGAATCTACAAAATGAATTACCCTGTGAAGAGCCTCCCTGAGAAGCACTTCCACATCTGCTCTCTGGGAACACAGAGCTCACACCTGCTCTCCCTGCATAGTCTGCAGAAGCCTACCTGAGCTTGGAGGTAAAACTACTCACACATCCCCAGGCCTGGGGGAGGGGGGGGGTAGAGGGCAGGGGACAGTTGGAGAAGTCCCACCCCAGGCAGCAGAGAGGTGGAGGGCTGGCAACAGGACTTGGAAAAAGGAGTCAGTTATCACCTGCAAATGTAATGGCCGCAGCCAGCTCTGCCCCAAGAAGGTACGGATTGGTAGCACCAGTGGCAGCAAATGAGAGGGCACGAGGCATACATGCCCTCTGCCAGCTGAGGCTCTACTGCTGGGCTCGCAGATGGCTTTGGTGGGGAGGGGTGCTAGGCAGTCACAAACTGGTCTCAGACAGGACAGCAGATTCCAAGCGTGTGGGTCTGGGTGAGCTCCAGAGTAATCAAGGGCCTCCTAAGAGACTGAGTGAATGGCAGGGTGACAGGCTCAGAAATTTGGGGAGATGATGGGGAGATCCAGGTCACTCTAGACAGAATGCTGGGTCATTTTAGAGTCTTGAGCTGTTCTACATAAAGTCCCAAGCACAGAGTCTCTGTGTTCCAGACCCCAATTCTAGCCTCTATACCATACCACCACTTCATTATTTAGCAGACCAGGGAGGACCTTAATAAGCACATAAATACAGGAGCCAGTGTGGCCCAAGGGGCAGCAAAGAGCTGCTCCCCCTTGGAGTCTGAGAGGCTGCCCAGGAGGCAGGGGGTCTGCTCTGCAGGAGGGGTCAGAGCCAATTTACAAAGCACCGGGAGAGACCAGAACAGAGTGCACTGCAGTCCATCTCGAGGTGGCAGATAACTAGTTTTTTCTTTTCTGAGCAGACTTTCTCTTCTTCTGTCGCTTCTTTTTTCCTATCTTTTCTTTTTTCCCCACTTTTTCTTCTCTGCGCCCCCTTCGATAAAATTAGTAGAACCATTAATAACGTCGAGGTAAACAAGAGTCTGTCTCAGTGTGCACAACATTTAACACTGGCCCATGCACTGGCTTCACTCTACCTTTGGACTCAAGCCTGGAGGCCCCTGGGCACCGCACTGTCCATCAGTACCTCATTAAGATAAATCAGACATCTGCCTTCATTTGAAAAACGTTAGGTTTGCACAACACCTGTGAACTGATTACAGCAATCACCAATTTGCCAACTTGACCCTGGTGCCCACTACTGCCTTCCAAAGGGGAAAGGAATTCTCATCTAAAAGGGTATGGAGGCAAACCAGAGCCAGGCTTGACTTGATCTTCTATTTCAACCCACCTTCTCTCCTGGGCTTCCTTTTTTCTCAATGCAAAGCTGAACTCTTTTTCATCTAAAAAAATCTGTGCATTGTAAATCGGAAGCTGGAGGCTCAAGGTACAGAAGGCCATCCAGAAAACGAGAAAGAAAGCAGCCTCGTCTCTCCTGTCTGGATGCCTGTGGAGACACCCTGGGAACGGCTGAGGCTGTTCAGAGAACGAGGGAGAGAGCTGGTTAGCAGAATTTTATTAGAGCAACTGGCTCATGACTGTCGCATTAAAATGATTTAAGCCGAATGGTATGTAATGATTTATGGGATAAGGCCACCTGTTCTTGAGAAAGCTTGATATTAACTATGGGCTGGAATTATGGGATTTTTACATGGGAAAATGTGAGAGCTGTATATTATAAGGATTGAGTCTCTAGAGATTACATGGGGATGTTAGGAGAACCAAGGAGAAGGAAGGGGAAGAGGAATTAGTGAGTCAAATATTATTCTTCAGAAAACTAGCACTGATGCTTTCATTGGCTTAAAAAAAATGCAAAAACTCCAGTTGTAGATTTGCTCCTGAGCAAGGCCCATGTGCTATTACTCATTTGTGAACTCAGTAGGAGGGACCTCAGGTACCTGACCAGCAGGCCAGCTTATCTTCACAAACTTGGGAAATGTATAAGAGCTCCACGTCCAACAACTAATGGATTTTACTTCAAGTAAATAAATTCCCACGTACAGTAGGATGTTTATACCATGAAACATTAGCATTTTATTGCTAGTGCATATAATGTCACAATTGATACAATCTTAGTACAAGTGAAAAAATACACTGTGGCCAACATTAAAAAGCTGCAATCACATTCTATGTATTTCTTTACAAATTGCCAGTAGTTTAAGATAATAGAGAAATGTAGCTACTGACATTCATATGGCTCCACTCAAATGTATGAATTATTTGACTATAAATATATTCTGAAATACATTTGTTTATAAAGAAATGTTTAAAAAATGTGCACAAAAATATATAAAAATGCCTTGCAAAAAGTTACAAATACCACCAGGCCCGTCTGTGGATCACATTTATGCATGGAAATTTCACCTTGCCAACATTTCTGATTGTAGCTGTTGTGGCTTTAAGGGCAGAAGCTGGTGGCAAGAGCCTAATTTATTCATTGAATTTTTCACACCAGATTTCAGAAAGCTTCGTTAGCATTTGTAGAGCCTCCATGGCACATACATGCTTCAGAGGCAATCAGAGACACCAAATTCCTCAAAGAAAGCTCTCAGATTGAAATTGCATTTGATTTTGCAAAGATTTTGTCTCTCGTGGGAAGGTGGAGACGTGGTCTCCCATGCCCCAGGAGGAGGCCAGCCCCATTCTGGAGGAGACCAGAGCAGATTCTCACAGAGGGCCTGAGGAGGGACGAGGGCAAAGGGAGGAGGGGACTCGGCTGGAGCTCCGGTGGCCGCCCTCCTCCCCTGAGCACATACAGAAATGAGAAGCAGAAGTGAGGTGAGAGCATGCTCTTGCAGGCAGGGAGAGGCCAGGAATGGCTGGGAGAGGGTCTCTGAGCACAGTCCCCAGTGATGGTTGGTTCTACATGGAGCCCACTGGTCCATTCACTGAGCTTGAAAGAGGAGGTACAGGTAGTGGCAGTTGCATAGTATGGTCAGTATCTGAGAGCTACCCTGGACCTTTATTCCAGGAGGGGTGTACCCTGCAGGAGCCACCCAACAGTCTTTCTTCATACCTCAGATTCTGGAAGAAGGACACTTTTTTGAGCTCCATGCTTTGCCATAACCTGACTGGGCCCAGACTCCCCAGGAGAGAAGAGGAAAAATCCAAAACAAACCAAATACAGATAAAGTAATCATTGATTTAAAAAAGAATAATGAGAATTATGATGATTGTGATGATCACAAGGATAGTGACTGGTGGGAAATACTGTTGAGATTATACAATTTCTTAGGGAAAAAGCCCAGTTATAAGATAGCCAATGGGCAAGGGCCCCAGGTACAAATGAACATAAGCTGTGGTGTTGCACCGTATGCTCTAAGTGCAGGTGTCTGCATGCTGGGCAAAGCTCCCACCCGTCCCCAGGTCAATGTGCTGCCCCACAAGCAGACCCGGCCCTCACCAGTAAGGCCTCCTCTGCCCACACCTTCACCCTTTCATGACTTTCGCAGTGTTAGCTTTCCTCCAGTGGCTCTAGTGGAAAGTCCTTTCTGGCTGTTGTGCTTACTTGTTTAAAGCTCTCTCCAGGTATTCCTGAATCCACTTCAATTTTGGATCAATGCACACTTGTCTGTTGTTGTTCTTCAGCCTTGCCCTGCAAAAACACAAGAGGTGACAGTATGCAGCTGAACAGGAGGAAGGACTGCTGTGACCCGTGCATTTGCTCATCCAATACCCATGTCAGGATCCTCACTGGAGCCAGAGGTCTGCGTGGCAGAGAATGCCCACAGGAATCATTTGGGTTGGAATTTGAAGGATAAGTAGGAATTGGGCAAGAGAAGCAAGAGAGGAGGAAAAAGCAAGTGCAAATACATGAGAGGGTAATAGAACATGGAGTCTGTGAAGGAACAGCAAGAGATAGAACGCTCAAGAAGCCTGTGGCCAGATGTAAGGGCAAAAATGTGGGACTTTATCTGCAAGATCATGGCAACTTATGAGGATTATAACTAGAGGGTAACAGAAGCAGATATTTATTTCGGTGAATCATCTCAATATTACATGCAAGACAGAGAAAAAAGTGAGCCTAGAGGCAGGGGCCTGCAATAATCTGGGGGGATAAGGAGGCGACAGTACAGTGAGAGAGGAGCAGCACAGGAGGGCACGAGAGTACAGTGAGGGAGGAACAGCGAATATGGGAGTAGAGTGTGCACTGACCAAGAGGAAGCACAGACCAGGGAGAAGAGGGAAGTGGGGAGGCAGTGCAGGTGGGCAATGAGGGTGCAGTGAGGGAGGGGCAGTGAAGGGAAGGACAAGAGTGGAGTGAGGACGAGGAACTGCAGGTGGCAGCTGAACTGACACAGTGTGGTGAGGGAGGGCAGTGCAGGAAAGGATGAGGGTGTAGTGACGGGACAGTACTGATTGGGAGAGTCACAGTGTGGATAATTTGCCTGAAAATGGTTTCCAGAGAGTTTTAAGAGTTCAGTGAATCTTCTGTGGTCTCTCTTTTTTTTGAAGTTCCATTCACTAAGCTTGAAAGAGAAGGCACAGGTAGTGGCAGTTGCATAGTTAGTCCGTGTTTGAGAGCTACCTCAGGCTGCAGTTCATACCTCAACTCCCTCCCACTTCTCACCTCCACTCGTAGCCACTCTACCTGATGACAACTCCTGGAGGAGGACCTGGACTCTACTCCCCTCTCCTTAAAACCATGGTTACCAGGTGATCTGTGACATTGTACTACACGAAACCTAAGGATACTTCTGGCCAGTCAGTCACAGGTCTATAAGGACAGCTAAGGCCAGCAAAGTGGCTCTAGGACACTCAGAGGAGCTTTTACACAGCCTGTGAGGAGGGATACAGCTTGTAGCAGAGTGGGTGGGAGTTCAAATCTGGGCACTAATGTTTATTAGTTTTGTGTATGCCCAGACCTGAGAATTATATTTGGCTTCTTCAACTTCAAGGTGCATTCTTAGGCAAGTAAACCAGCATAATCTGTACTGGAAAGCAAGAGCATGCAAGCTAAATTCAATACCTGACAAAATACCTCTTAAAGGACATGTAGTATTTTATTATAAGCAAAATAAGTAAAAGCATTTTTTACTTCTAGGGCTCTAAAACATTTGTAAACTACAAACACATCAAGGCATTAAAGGGTAGGGAAAAAAGAAAAATCAAACCTAAAAACAGTTGGTGCTATGCAGAAAATTCTTTAGGAAGTTTCAGCTTTTATTCTAACTGCTTTGACCCCATCTGTTTTTAGCACTGGGACTTCTCAGGAGGTGAGCTGTCCCCAGGAGAGCCATCTCCAGGAGAGCCCTAGCATCACCTCCCTGGAGTCTAGACACACTAGCATGCTTACTGTGTGCCAGCACAGGTATATAGGAACCCTGAATGGCCAACTACCACCGTGGCTTTCTTGCACACCTTATCCAGACTCCTGCACTGCAGGCCACACATCTCCATCTCATGTACGTGTGATTTTGGTTTGTCTCGTTTTCCACGAGTCAAATCAGATGTTAGCACCAACAAAACCAAAAACTCATGTTTGACAAAATTCAGTTGAGTGAGCTGAAAAGGGTTAAAGATGACCTCAATTGAAATTCAATCTTATGCTATGTGAAGATTAATTTATAACATCAAAGCCTGAAACTGGCAGGACAGACAGAACCGTTGCAAGCAAAGGATAAGTTACTGAACTTGAGTAGAAACTTTGGTGAAGCCAGTGTTTTGCAGTCTGGAAATGCACCCAAATGTGCTGTGATTTCCTGTGCTGAAGGGAAGAAGCATGGGAAGAAAGGACAAGGACCGCTGCAAGCACAGCAAGGCACCAAAGGGCAAGAGTAGCTTTGGAAACTCCTGCTTGGTGGTATACTCCAAGTCCTCTAGCTTCACCAGTTAGCTATCACTGTGCCCATTAGAGGCAACACTCCTGCAGGGTGATGCTCAGACTTACACGATCTGAAGGGAACAGTTTGGAGTGTTGAGGATTTTGAGATGCTTGACATTGGCTCTAGCAATGTGGCTCTCGAAGAATCGGCAAGGACATCTGTAGCTCAGGCTAACCGGTTTCCCTGTGAGAGGTAATAAGAACAAGGAAGCTTGTTATTATCTTGCCAGGCCTCAGAGATACACATGTATCTAGTTCCGCAGCCGAGGAGAAAAATGGCAGATGACGGTAGGACGGAGAGTGATGGGATGAGTCACTGGTACACGCTGGCAAAAACCTTCTCCTTGAGCAGCACGGTAAGATCTGGTGGACTCGGGCTCAACTTCTACAGGGCCAGAGGCCAAAAGGACCTGTGGAGAAATGGACCCTAGGAGGAAGGGTGGACAATTAAAATAAGAAGCACCTGCTCAGATTTCTTAAGATAAAGGATATTAATCACAGGAGAGAACTACTTCAGTCAAAGGTACTGAGGTTCCCAGTTATTCCACACAAAATTAAATCCCTAGAGCCAACTTGAAGTCTTCCCTACTTAAAAGGGGGAGGGATAATGAGGAGGCTCTGAGCTGTCTCCCCCTCCTCCCTCCCTCCTCCTGCACAGGCCTCACCCCAGCGTCCACAATGGATCTCCTGGGAATACTGCACTCCCCCACCTGCAGGTTTCTTGCCTCCTATTTACCTTAAACCCAGGCGACCACAAAAGAATCTGGGCTGGCTTCCTAGCTGGGAGTCCTCAGAGGGCAAGACAAGGGCCCACTTTCTCTCCAGCACTTCCCAGAAGGCATGGAGATTATCAGGGCTGGAGTCAAATATGGCTTTCACTGCCTGTGCAGGGACCCTATAGCCTCCTGGGTTGTACTACATCTTTGTTTGCAAATCCACCAATTTGCAAAATGCCATAATTGACATTCATTAGTGTAAATCAGCAAAGGGCTCTTGCAGAACCCACCTTTACTCTTTAAGTCTAGAATCTCAAGCCCTGGGAGGCTGGGATTTGTGAGGGTTTTTCTTGCAGATTTTATCCAAGCCCCACTTAATAACCCAAATTATTTGACTTTGTGGATCCTTTCATCAGGGATTAAGTGTATGTCTGAGAATAGTTCGTCCAGAGATTTTTTTTTTTTTTTAAGTGCTCTTGCTTAGAGAGCTCCCAGAGGCCTCCTGGCGGTTCTGAAGTTCTGCACTTTTGGGCAAGAGAGCCGGGGAAGCCACAGGAAACCTTGCAAATTAGGGACTTCTTAATTTGTTTGTTTTCTAAAGACTGCATTCAGTTGAAAAATAGCATGGCCTGGGCACAGCAGCCTATTGAGCCACCAAGTCTGGGAGAGCAGAATACCCCCCGACCTCCTGGGACCAAACTCAACACCCTGAAAACAGGAGAGAGAAAGTCTGATTCAGGGCTCCCAGTTGTTCCATGGTGCAGGAGCACGGGAGCAACTTTCCCATTACCCCTGATCTAACTCCAGAAAGTCTCTGCTGAGGCTCGGCTTTCAGCAACTGCACAGACATCTCCTGTCTGTACTACCTGGTAACCAGATCACCTGGGAAAGCAACCCAGGGCTGGAGGCTAGGCAGCCTGGATAAAGGAGGAGCCAAGTCTCCCCTCCAGTGTCCTGCCCGAGGTTTCCGTAGAATTCTCATGGGTGCTCATGTGCCGAGCAGGGAGCGGGGCCAGTGGTGAGCCCGGAGAGGTCCCAACATTACAGCAACAGGGAGCAGGAAGGCAATGATATGTGCACTGTGGCGGGTGGGGGCTGCTGTTCTCTAGTGTCCAAAGAGGTGTTCTGGCTCCACGCAGTGAAGGTCAGGCCTAGCTGGACTCAAAACACAGGCTTTCTCTTTTTCTTCTCGTCCCTCCTTCCTCCCCTGGGACTACCCCTTCCTTTAAAGGCAGTTCTTGCTCCTGCTTCCAGGACCCAGTTGCCTGCTTATCAAGTGGGGAACTTCGATATACTTTTTGGTTTTTGTTATTTATTGATTTTAGACAAAGGGAGAGAAGAGAAAGAAAGAGAGAGAGAGAGAGAGAAGTGGGGGGGGGGGGGGGGGGAAGAGACATGACTTGTTGTTGCTCTTACTTATGCACTCATGGGTTGCTTCTGGTATGTGCCCTGACTGGGAATCAAATCTGAAACCTTGGCGCCTGCGGATGATGCTCTAACCAACTGAGCTACTCAGCCAGGGCATGAATAATTTTTTTTCAGTGACAGAGCCCAAGTGCTCTTTACCAAGGGAACTCAGAACTGTGTCCACCTGATGTCCTTTTCTATCACTTTTTGTAAATATCACTAACTTTTTCACCTGTTGTGAATGTGACCCCACTCACCGGAAAGATACTGATTAGCCCAGATGTTACTGTGGGTGGCACCTGGTTATCTAGGCTGTCAGACAACTTCCCATTCTAATGAAGAGACAGGTGCCAGCCAGACTCTCCAACCAGGCCTGGGAATGAGCCCACCCTAGGTTTAACCCCTGGAAGTTTCTGGGCTGAGGTCAGCCAGTGGAGGGAGGTCAAGGTCCTAAACCTGAACCTGAACAAGGATATCTCCAATGTACAGCTTTGGAACTCAGCATGGGTACACAGGCCCCAGGAGTTTAAAAAAAAAAAAAAAAAAAAAAACAAAAAGAAAAACATTCTGGTCTAAGCATGCATGGAGAATGGACCAGCCTGGAGTGTAGGACACTGACCTGGACACTTAGGTGCCAAGGGAGGTAAGGAACCAACCCTTCCCAGGGTCAGTAGGAGTCTGTGGTTATGTTCCCCCCAGGTGAGGTACTCCCAGGACACATTGACCTAGGTCCCTGCATTCCAGCCCTATCTTCAATTTTGGGCAGCACATTTCTCCAGAGAGAGGTGTGTGATGACACCTCCACTCTCACCAGATCACTCAAGTGTTAGTTCCCAAACCAGAGCGCCTCCATTACCTTGGGGAGTCCATGTGGCGACGAAGCCTGGGATACATTTTCAGCCAGGAGTAAAATTTTAGATTGCCTTTGACCTGGTCCCTCTGCAGCTCTGACAAGCAACCTGCTACACTTTTAAAGAACACTTCCCAGGAGTCAGCCAAGAACCCTGTTAACCAGGGCCCCCTGCCTGGTCCAGTTGCTCCCCTGCTCACCTTATCCATCCTGGCTTCCCCACCACCTCCTGCCAGAATGCACCAGGGGTCTTTCCCTCAACTTAGCCTGCGGCTCCAGGAGCTCAGGCCCTGCACAGACCTAGACTGCACCGAGAGCACTCAGTGTTCTACCCTTTGCAGCGTTTGTTGTAAACTTCGCAACTGAGAACAGAAGAGGCTGCATGGCCTGGCTAACATGGTTTTTTATTTGCAACAGTTTATTTTGGTTTACAGCAGCAGCGGTGTCCTATGACAGGACAGGGAGATTCTCTCAAGCTTCAAAAGAGAAAAAAGCTCTCACTCTCCCAGTGAAACTGGACACCACTGTGCACAGTGGCCTGAGGTCTTAGCGAGTGAACTTTGCTGCAGTGCTCGTAGGAAGTGGCGAGCTCCTACCTGCAGGTGTGTTTTGGGGACTAGGGACTTCGAGACTCCAATGGCCCCAGGGCCTCTCTAGGGGGACCTCGGGAAGAGACAGGGAGGCCATGGCTGGACGCGTGCCCAGGTTTGCAGCGTCGCTTCGGACCTCGGAGCTGTGTAGAAGCGCGGCCGGGTGGGGGCGGGGAGCGCGAACTCGATAGCTGTTCCGTACCACCCGCCAGCGGAGTCCTGCTTGGGTGGCTGCAGAGTTCGAGCCGGCCTCTCGTGGAGGGGCCACGACGCTGCTGCCCCAGATCGCACAGCCACCACAAGCGATTCGAATAAGGCTTGCAAAGAGCTCTTTCCTAAACCAGCTGCCGATCTCATCGCCAACACAGTGAGCCTATCTGCCTCTGGAAACCGAGCCTGGTGAGGGAAGGCACTAGCTGAAGGATGGACGGGCAAGGGCCGGGAATCCGAGGCTCCTAACTCGGTTCTATACATCCTCTCCGGGGCCCACTCACAACACGTCCTCAGTGCACCCACCCAGTTATCCTGCCGGACCTTGTTCTGCAGCCGGCTGGAGGTCTGGTGTCTGCACCAAAGTTCCGCTCGGCTGCGGAGTGCAAAGCCTCGGAGGCTCTGCGCTGCACGAGGGACTTTGGACGCCGCACCCCGAGGGAGCCCTCACTGCGAAATGGGCAAAGCAGTGAAAATTGAGTTCGCTCCAGGTTTCGCGGGCAAGCGCGCGGAGTAGTCGCGGCATCGCGCGCAGTCGGGAGCTCGGAGCCCTGGGCTCAGAGCCTGGCGCCTGGCGGGCCTCCGCCTCCAAGCACACTCACCGTCGCTGAAGCAGAGCGCAGCCAGCACAAGGGCCAGCACTGCGACGATCTTGGCATCCATGGCACTGACGGGCGGCGGCGGGAAGACCCAAGCCAGAAGCTGAGTCGACGCGGCGGCGGAGAGGGAAAGTGCAGCAGCGGAGGAAGGGCGCACGACGCTTTAGAGGCAAAAGAGCGGAGCGGGGCGGGGAGGGGCGGGGAGGGGTGGGACCCGCGGCGAGGGGCGGTCCTGGAGCGAAATCCCCGCTACCGCCGAGGGCAGTGACCTGCGTCCGCCCCACGGAGCCTTTCCCACTCCCCCCTCCCCGCCACCTCTCCTCCGCCCCAGGGGTGCCCCAGGGGCTGAGGTGCACTCAACTCTTTAGCCTTTGCGCGGGGTCCATTGTGCTCTGTAAACCTGACTTGTGTGTAGTGAAGGGTTGATTATTGTTCCCATTGTTTAGACGGAGACACGGAGTCCCACAGAAGAGATCTGAATGAAAACCGAGGGAAAACAAAGTAGGTCCTAGGGGTAAGGACCGGCTGGGCCAGCTGCATCAGATAAAGTAGCTAAGAGCTTGCTTTTGTTTTTTGGAGTGTAGGGCAAGGAGGTGACCACTGACTGGCCCAGGTCCACTGCGCGACGGCCCCAGAGCTTGGCCCAAGGCGGTATGAGACAGGTATGTGCAGTCAGAGCAACTTCGGTTCCAAGTCAGCGCTATTGCTTACTAGCCAAGCCTCAGTTTCCTCAACTGTAAAGCTGGGTCTGTAAATAGGATGCCGTTGCACCGAAAGGAAGTACTCTTTAAGTTCAGCAGTCCTCTCAACCGAGAAATGGGCTAGCCACAGAAACTGGGGGAATTGACGGAGACACCCCTTTGCACTGAGAAGTGCATGGTACTCAATAAATGGAAGCCAGGAATAATTGTGTAAACTTTAGTGTTTTCTTCCTTTTTCCAGTGAATGAATGTCCTGTGGGACCAAAAGTGCTAACAGGAGAACTCATCTTTCCTCCCCACCCTCCCTGGCGTTGGTGTTTCCAGTTCCCAGAAGAGCACAGAGATGATTCTCCTGGCAGGCCACAGCGCCCCACTCTGGACACCCTGAAATGGCTTCAGTGGAGCAGGAAGGAGTGCAGCAGGTGTCCCGAGAGGCGCGGGCGTGAGAAGGGAGCCCTTTGGGGCATCCCTAGTGACCACACGTTGCTCCAGCCTTGTTTCCCTGCCCTTTAGCGCATAGCCAGGCAGTGGAGTGGATTCTATCCCCACGTCGATCCAAGGGGAACAGTTTTCTCTCCCTGAGGAGTCCAGGAGCCGGGACCACAGAGAGAGTGGGCGCGGCCCACGGGGGTTGAGCTCAGCTGCTGCAGCTGGGCTCCATCGGAGAGGGGTAGGCCCGCAAGAAGCTTCAAGAGCTCCGGGACTCCGGCGGTGGAGATGTCTTTTGTTCCAAAACGACTTTCCCGCCCGATGAGATGTACTCATTCTTCATTCATTCATTCACTCCGGGCCGAGCCCACTTCTGGGCACTGAGCATAGAGCTGGGAACCCCACTGACTTAGTTCCTGCCTGCGAAGAACTAACAATCCAGCGGAGAAGACAGTCTTCGAGGACCCGACCTCCATCTCCTTGAGGGAGAGCTGGAGAGGGTCATTTCTGAGCGCCAGAGCCCAGGCCAGCTGCCAACAGACCGAGAGCCGCGGCTGGGCTCGGGCGCCCTCTGGTGATGAAGACTCCCACCCCTCCGCCTCCCCTCAAACCCCCTACTCAGCCCCTTCCCCTGCCTCCTGTCCTGTGAGTGTCTTACATCAAGGCTCAGGCCCTCCATACATCCTTGAGCAGCCAGATAAATCTAATGGCGGGCGTTTAGGGGCACACCGTGGAGTCGGGAACCTAACGCGAGCTGCGGGGAGCCTCGCCTGCCAGTCTGGAGCAAGCAAATGTCAAAGCCTCTCCCTTGCTTCCTTCTTGCCACAAAATTAGGTGCTCCTCTCTCAGCCTGAGGGAGCCACTAGGAGAGGCCTGTGTGACGGGGGCAGAGGGCGACTAGGTCCTCCTGGCTGGCGGTACCCTGAAATCCCAGGACCTACATCAGAGCCCACCAACTCCACTATTCATTTACTAAAATACTTATTAAGCACCTACTATGTGCCAGACACATATGTTAATATTGAAATGTTTTAGTAAAGGAAGCATAAAGCCCCCCCAAATTCCTGTCCTCTTGCAGTTTACCTTGGGAGGGGGATTGGGAGAGAGAAATGGCACTAAACATAAGTAATTAAACACAGAATTTATAAAAGGTGGAGGGTCTTTAAGTGCTATGGGAACATGGAGCCGAGAAGGAGAGGGAATTAGGATCTTAAATAGGAAAACCAAAGGTCTGTATTTTAGGTAAAATCTCCACAATTTTTCAGTTGGCAAGCTATGCAAATTTAAAACTCTGTATAGGCCAGCACCCTGGGAGCCAGGGGCCATCAGATTGTGCCTTTTAACCTGGGCGTAACCAAATTTAGGGCAGCAGAGGCCACCGCCCCTTCTTTCCTTTGCTTATGCCACCCACCATCTCTGCAGGAAAGACTTCACCTTTCTTTTCCTTCTCTGCCAGGGAACTCTGTTTCCCATCTGGATCCAAAGTAATGCTACTTTTCCTTTGAGATCTTGCAGATAGTCCACACTCAGCATTCAGATTTGCTGCTTCTCAGGGACACAGTCATGTGGAGTTCAACATGGGGGATGGCAGGGGTCCGGCTGGTCCGGCTGTTGAGTGACCCGGCAGGTGCATTCTGTGTGGTGTGGTCTCTAAAACCCAGGTATTTCCCATGGCCCTCTGTCCAGCTGGGGCTGTTTGCTCCTTCAGGGTTCAGTGGGTGGGCTTTTGAGGAAAGACCACTATAGGTGGTACTCTGAAAACATTATTTTTTTAAAATATAGATTTATGTATTTATTTTTAAAAGTAATGAGAGAAAAGTGTAACTGATACATTAAAGCAAACTCTCAGGATTGATTTCATTTTTTTTTTTAATGTATGATTTAAGTTTTAAAAGGTAAGTAGATTTCAACTAACATAGCATGATCCTGGGTAGTGTGGCTCAGTGGACTGAGTGCCAGACTGTGAAGCAAAGGGTCACTGGTTCGATTCCCAGTCAGGGCACATGCCTGGGTTGTAGATCAGATTCCCCAGTCAGAGGCACATGAGAGGCAACCACACATTGATGTTTCACTCCCTCTCTTTCTCCCTCCCTTCCCCTCTCTCTAAAAATAAATAAATAAAATCTTTTAAAAAATAAACTAATATAGCATGAAATAGTCTACGTAAATGAGGATATACCAAAAATTTGTAATACAAAAGATCTGAAGTTTGAAAATGCTGCCTAAATAAAGAACATATTTTTATGTTATTTGATGTTGGGTTGGCCTAAAAGTTCCTTTGTTTTTTTCCATACAATGGCTCTAGTAGCACTTAGCTGTCTTTAACTTCATTCAAAACAATTTAGTTAGAGTGTAGTGTGACAGCTGTCATAACAGCATGCATTTTTTAAAAAATCAAAATTGGTGAATTTTTGTGTAGTCATTTTAATATTGAAGATGGAAGAAAATATGCAACATTTTTGGCATATTATGCTTTATTATTTCAAGAAAGGTAAAAACCCAACTGAAACGCAAAAAAAAAATAACAAGATTTGTGCAGTGTATGGAGAAGGTGCTGTGACTGACTGAACATGTCAAACGTGGTTTACAAAGTTTCGTGCTGGAGATTTTGCTAACTCTGGAATTCCAAATTTACCTAGCATCAAGTTCCATGAGCCCCAGGCCATCACGGAGGGAAGGACCTGGAGGCTGAGCCAGGGAATCTGCATGCAAGGCTCTGTGCTGAGTCCTGGCTGGCTTGGGGGCATGGCTCACTCTAGCTGAACAAGCACATCCAGCAAGCCAGATCTTTTGTCTAAGGTGGCTGGGCCCAAAGGCTCTCCCCTAAACTGACATTCGTAAAGCAGAGGTGGTATTTTCTGGGACATGCTTCAGAAGCATGGACTACCAGGGCTAATGTTCTGGGGCACATCAGACCCAAGGGCACTGAGGGTTCAGGGTTGTGGTTCCAGCCCCCACATCAGTTTTCACACACTGACTCCACTCCGCCTTCACCCCATCACATAAACAGTAGAGTCAAGTCCAGATTTGCTCTGCTGTTCCTAACCTTACCCCTCTCTCCTGTTAACCCTGCCTCTGGGCAGACTGACCTCAGCATCTAAGGCTCCATGGAAGTTTCTGGACTTGACGCACGTATCAGGCCCTACAATAAACCCCCGGTGGTAGGAAGAGTGAGTCCTGAAAGGATATGTAACATTTACCCAGGAGTTGCGCAGTGTAATATACTTTCACCTCCTTTATGCTCATATCTATCTGGAGGTGGATTTAACGTCAACCCCATTCCTTAGATTTGGGAGCTAAGATCACACAGCCATGCTTTGGCAGAGCCAGGATAGAAATCAACTCTGCCTGGCTCCCAAGTTTCTGGTGAAAAATAGACAAGTGGGTTTGTCACATAAAACACAGTACACCCAGTTAAATTTAAATTTCAAATAAATGAGAACTTGTTTTACTTTTTTTTTAGTATGTGTTCCAAATGTTGCATGGGACATACTTATACTAAAAAGAATGATTCCTTGTTCATCTGAGATTCGAGTTTATCTAGGTGTCCAGGATTTTTATTTGCTGAGTCTGTCAACCCTCCTGCAGAGTCTGTGCCCTTCCCAACACAATGGAGCCACTCTTTGTGGGGTTTCTGCCCGGGCCTTCAGTATATATGGGCAGAGGGTGGGAAGAATACTGGGAAGGCAAGTTTTGGAACCGTCCATTTTCTCAGGGAGAGGATTTCTTAAGCTGTATTACAGTAGTGTTTTATTATGTTGGAAAGTGGTACAGTAAAGCAGTACCCGGATGATCTTTTTTTAAATTCTCCTCTTTGCTATCAGCAGTTTAACCTTAACCCTGACCATCAAGAAATAGTCCTGGTCGTGCCTGGGGCAAGAAGAGGCATCTCTAAGCATCACCTGCCCTCTTGTCTCTGGCTGGGGCAGATGGATATGAAGCCCAGCCCCTGACACCCCTTCCTTTTGTTGTAGGCAGCACGCATGCTATACATAGAAAAAAAGAAGTCATCATCCTCAAAATGAGCCAGGTGCAAAGGCTGATCCCACTGGCAGCCTGGCCTTCAGGAATGTAAGTGGGAAATGAGCTCAGGTGGGAAGGATTGTTCAGTGCCTGCAAGGCTCCTGTTGCTCCATCCCAGTGCTCAGAAGCAGACTGAGAAGGTTAAACAAATTGATTGTTAAAAGATATTTTTGTTCGGGGATATTTTATCAAGTACAAAAAATTTGAAAATTTGGCCTCTTTCTTTCTTTTTTCCTTCTTTCTTTGCTCTCTTTCTCTTCCTTCTTTCCTCTCCCTCCCTCCCTCCTTTCCTCCCTTTCTCCTTCCTTCCCTTCCTTCCTACACAATGCAATTCAGGATGCTGACTGGGAGTTTGGGTTTCACCAATGCTGCCTAATCGACTTCCACTTTTTCCAGCAGCCTTTCTCTTCTTAGATTCCCAGGATGAAGTTTCTGTGTTTGCAGCCAGGCTGATTGTTGACTGCTACTCCTTTTGTCTCTATAAAGTTTTGCCTCAGTACTTGAGAGCCCTAGCTGTGCCACCAAAGGTGCTATGCTTCCTTCATCAATTTGCAATCTAACCTTCCATCCATTCAACCACCCATTCACTAATCCATTCATCCATTTATCTATTCTTCTATTCAACCCTCCATCTGTTCATCCATCCATCCCTCCATCCACCCATCCACCTACCAATCCACTTGGCTTTCCCCTCTAACCACTTCACATCAATCATTTCTATGTGCTGTATCTCTGAGACTTATTTCTACCAGGAGCAAAGAGATGAGCCTCCTACTTTCTGGACCACATGGGAAGAATAATCAAGTATCGGGGCAAAAATTTGCAGATCATACATCAAGTCCTTATTTCAAAACAGACTGAAACCTTCGCCCTTCTCCTTGCTGAAGGTATGGCTTCTCTGAAAGACACAGAAAGCTTCCTGAGGAATACTTACCCAGACAAGAGCTGAGAACAACATCTGAGTACTCTTCACTCTCTATTGCTCAACCATTATTTTCTTTCATATATAACACAAAAAGAAAAAATAACAAACAAGACTTTCTTTCTCTGCTTACCCTCTGCATTTAATGAACAGTTGTTAACATGACTGAAACCATCTGATGATATTTGCCAAATGGAAAAATCTCCCTACAGGGGCAATAAAACAAATATTCAGGATGGAGGGAGGTAGTTATAAAAGTCATTACCTGGTTGTAAACAGAGGCAACAAAGGCGGGTGGTGGTGATGTATTACCCCTGTCTCAGCAGCTTTCAATGAAGTTTTGAGATTCTAGGAGAGAACCTGACCCAAGTTAATATTTACTCCTGTGGCTTCTTCAGCAGGTCAGTGTGTATATAATTCTACCAGTTGACTACAGTTGAGATTTTGAGCAGGAAGCCCAAACTCCAAATGCTCATAACTCAGGAGGAGTCAGGCACCCCTGCCCAGAGCATGCCAAGAAAAGCATATTGCTCTGTCATGGCCAGATGAAGTGAGGGTCTTTGCATACACAGGCCATTATAGAACCAAGTGGTTGGCCTCATTTTGCACCTGGGCCAACAGCATCACTGGTTGGTGCAGTTATTGGCTGTGTTTTGTCCCAGAGTTCCCAAAAGTCCCATCTTTTTGATATACCATCATGCAAAGATGGTAGTCATAACTACATGGCCATCTCATGCAACCTTGGGAGAACAGCCCATTAGAACTGGCAAAGATCTTGAAGTCTGAAGGGAAATAAAAACTTAAACCTATGAAGACTGGTGTCCTTCCTCAGGGACCAAGAGCCAAGATGCCTCTGAGGCAGCTACAGTAAGCCTGAAGGTCCTGCATGCAGTAACAACTGAAATGGCCAAATATCAAATGGTTTCCGGTGATTAGATAGCAGGACACACAACCTGCTGATCTGGCTCCCCAGCAGCATTGGAGGGTAAGGGTGCTCACCCCACTCTTCAGATGCAGAAGCCCAGACTTGGAGAGTGAAGGTTTTACAGAACCACTGGGCTCTATTGCTCTGGGTTCTATTGCCCACTGCTGCTAAGAACTGTGACTCCCAATGCCAGAGACTTATGAAAAGGAAAGGAACTATTTACTCAAAAGTTATACAGGTTTAGAATAATAGGGAAATTCTGCCATTAAATTCCACACACTTTAGAAACAAACAAACAAACAAACCACCCACAAATACACAGTCTTACCTCCCCTTACCAACCCAGGTCAATCAGAGGTGCTGTCTCTCAGGAAAAGAAATAGAGGTCTGTAGTTTAGCTAGGCAGATTCCCATCTATATTCTGGCTTCTTCCAGTCATCTGTGCTCATCTGGGCTCCTGTTCTTAATCCAAAATTGCATGGCCCCTCCTCATGGTGGGCCAGTAGGGGTCCTTCTGCATCCGTTCAAACTGCCAAGATCCCCTTCTCTGCTCCCAAGCTGCATGGTTAAGAGAGCAATGGCTACCTCACACTTAGATTTTAAATCCCAGGGCAGATCTTCCTTCTTTACCCCGTTTCCGACTTCTCCAACACAGGGTTACACCTGCCCTTCCCCATATCTCCTGCTCTTCTCAGCTGCTGTTGTTAGTCTGGGTATGCAGGCCCCATAACTAGGAGCCACCTTCAAGCTGAGGGACAGCCTCCTGGCTGCATCACAGGTTAGAGTCACACCCATCTCCCTGGCTCCATGGCAGGGGCAGCTACTTAACATTACTAAAACACTGGCCAAGTTCTTTAGATATGCAAAGTAACTCTCAGTAGCCCTGCTCCCCTTCTCCTTCCCCCAGCCAGGTTAGTGGGGGAACTTCCCCACTTTGGGGGACCCCGATATTCCCTGTTACAAAGGGACTTCTCAACATGATGTGAGCTGGCAGTACAGACTAGATTCTGACCAGGGCTCATGAAAGGGCCTGCATTTTATATTAAATATATGTGTGTGTGTGTATGTTGTGTGTGTATATACATAATGTTATACATATTATTATATTAAAAATATATAGGGTAGGGAAAAAGTAAGCTCATATTTGTTTGTATGGAAAATAATATAATAATTAATAAATAATAATGCAAGAATAAACTCTGTGTTTTGTGTACTCATAAATGTAAACCTACTTTTGCCCCAGCTTGTATATATTTATTATATATATTAAAAGTATATTTGATTTTTTTATTAAATTTATTGGGGTGACATTGGTAAATAACATTATATAGGCTTTAAGTGTACAACTCTCTGATACATCATCTGTAGATTGCATTGTGTTCACCACTGAAAGTCATATCTTCTGTCACCGTATATCTGACCCCTCTTACCCCTTAGTACTCCCATGCCGCCTTTTCTTCCGCCAGACTGTTGTCTGTTAACTTACCAGTTGTTTATTCGTCTTGTTTGTTCACTTGTTCCTTTCAGTTTTATATCCCACATATAACTAAAATCATATGGTTCTTGACTTTTTCTTTCTGACTTATTTCAGTTAGCACGATATTCTGCAGATCCATCCATGTTGTCACCAATGGCAGTATTTCATCTTTTCTTATGGTTGAGTAGTATTCCATTGTGGAGTTTCCTCAAAAAATTAAAAATAAAGTTACCATATGACCCAGCAACCCCTCTCCTGGGTATCCACCTAAAAGATTTAAAAGCATTTATTCACAATGATATATGCACCCCTATGTTCATTGCAACCTCATTCAGGCTGGCCAAGACATGAAGAATACTAAAGTGTCCTTCAGTAAGTGATTGGATAAAGAAGATGTGATACACATTATTATATATTTTTAAAATGTGTGAACTCTTCTCAATGTACAGCTCTCATTGGTTTACCAGACAGCAGTCATGTACATTTCTCTCTCTCACTGAACAGAGGTGAGGCAGAGTTCTCATCCTCATTTTGCCCATGATAAATCTAAGACTCAAAGATCCAGGAGGTTGCTCAGGTGGAGATGTGGGTCTAAAGGTTGTCATGCTCTCAGCTGCATGATCTCTAAAGGCTGATACAGATGTTGAGAGGGCTGGGAGTGCCACTGGGGAGGAGCAGCTCATTCAGGGTTAGATTTGACCTTAATAAGACATTGGAAAAACAATTCACTCCCAACTGTAAATGCCTAGCTTTTGTAGGCTCCCTGTGGTTCAGAAGCTACCTTCATCTCAACATGGACTTTTCAGGCAGATATGTCCACACAATTGGCCTCAGGAGTCAAACCTGATGCCAAGGAAACAGATTTTGAGCCCCCATTGCTCACCCCCTACTTCCTTCCTTCCTGCTTTCACCTTGGTCCCTTAACAGATTCTTAAATGGAAGCTTGTTTTCTGTCAGCTGCAACCTCTGGAATTTAGGCAATCATGGTTTCAGAGAGAACCAGCATGTCTGTAGGCCTAGGATCCATGGGAGACAGAAGTGAAGATAAAATGGTCTCTTTAACAAGGGTCAGCTCTCCATTAGTATTGGGGGAGGGGAAGGGAAAGGTAGAAAGAGACCAGAGGAAGGGCAGGGACTGAGAGGAGGTCCAGGGAAGAAATATTTTTCCAGGAAATGTATCTTTGTTGAAGGAAGAGAGTGTCCATCCACTTTGGTGGAGCAAACTTCTCACTCCAGGACCCCAGTGAGAGCAATGAAAACAGGGCCAGGCTGTGGAGGACTGCCACCTGCTCCTCTCTCCATCCCTGAATAAGTTCAGTCATCTTCTTCCTAGGCCACAAAATTAAGACCCTTCTCTTCCCTTCCCCTACTCAGCCAGTTCAGGTGTATGCCTCTTCTTGTCCCAGAATACATCTGAGGCCAGGAGATAGCCCCAGGCTATGGACAGCCAGATTGATTCTGGAAATGATGGGTAAACAAGGAAAAAAAAAAAAGGAAGGAAGGAAGAGAGAAAGAAGAAAGAAAGAAGGAAGGAAGGGAAGAGAGGGGGGAAGAAAGAAAGAAAGAAAGAAAGAAAGAAAGAAAGAAAGAAAGAAAGAAAGAAAGAAAGAAAGAAAGAAAGAAAGAAAGAAAGGAAGGAAGGAAGGAAGGAAGGAAGGAAGGAAGGAAGGAAGGAAGGAAGAAAGAAAGAAAAAGAAAGAAAGAAAGAGGCTCTTTATTCAGGCAGAAATGTTCTGTGTGTGCAAAGTGCAAAATTTGACCTCTGTCTCCCCAGTTTACCAGCTGGCAGATGTGTTTAGTTTGCAGAAAAAAAAAAGGAAGAATCTGCACTGGACAGAGAGCCATCTGTTACGCCTCACAGTGGCCTGCTCCCCACTTCAGGCTCAGAAGGAAATAGTCCATGCCCAGAGAGTAAGGGTCCATGGCCAGAGAGGGGATAGCACCCTCTGTGCTCCAGGAAAGAGTCTTACCCTTCCTAGCCTATCCTAGCCTACTCCGTCTCTTCAACAGGCCTGGGTCTGCAGTGGCCACAGCATTACCCAGGGAACTACTTAGTTGATGTGAAGTTCAGTTCAATAAATGCCATGGAGGAAAGGGATATACTTAGCAGCCAGCCACAATCTGCACCCAAACCCAGCCCCTTGGACAGAACCCATTTGGCTTATATGGCTGCAGATTCCGGGTGCTTTACAGCCCAGCATGGGTGTAAGCCCCACACGTTTTGCTTCTGGCTTGTTGGCTCAATGAAGGTGGGTTAATGGTGAGAAAAGACAGCTAGCAGCCATTGAAGGCTCTGTACTCCTTCCCAGTAACTCTCTTCCTTCCCAGCAGTCACGCCTAAGCTCCAGTACTGTCCCTACTGGCTTCCAATACCATCCTGAGTGTCTCTTGCCTCCACTCTGCCCTGCAGTGGTGAGGGCACACTTCTTCCTCAGAAGTCTTCTGAGTTCTTCCTCCTTTCCTTTCAGGAGGTGACTGGAGATCCTTGTGGGAGATGACCCCTAGGATATGGATTCCATGTGAAAGTCAAAATGGACAATCCAGAGATTGGGGCTCAGGGAGTTTTTCACCAGTAAGAGGAAAAGATAGGATTTGAGCTCACACCCAACTACAAACTCTAGGCTTTCCTTTCTCCTTAATCTGCACAAATCCTTCTCTGGGTGGATGGAGGGGCCATCTCAGCCTTACTGAACCTGACTGTAATAAGAATACACACATATCGCAGGAGAGGAGCAAGGGAAATGGAAGGCAGAAGAGAAGTAAATCTCAAGGGCACTTTGAACAGTTGGACGACGGAGGGTGTCAACTGATGACTGCTGGCACCAATTCAACACCAACAGGAATCCCCAATTTGCAGTGCAGTGAAGAAGGAAACCTTATTCGATGCAAAACGGCTCAATCATGAGAGAGCACAGCTGTGAAAACAGCATGGCTGTGAGGCAGTACTGGACCTAGGTGGCCCTGGGACCAGGCCCCTTTCCAGCTAGACAGCTTTGCTCTTTGCTGGTCTGCTCCATTCTGCTCTGGTGAGACATCTTTGGTGTTTCAGCACAACCAGGGAGATGCAGTCTTCAGTTTTTGGTGGAAAGGGAAAGTGCACTCTCAGAGGCAGGGGGGAGCTGCATAAGATTCTGTCTCTGGTTTCTGATTGGCATGTCCTCGTGCAAATGGGGTCTCCAAATCCTTGCAGTTTGATTGGTCCAAAAGGCACTGTCCTGATTAGTCAGAATAGAGCCACTGTGAGTAATTGAGCTGCACAGCTCCAGTTGAATGGGGAAAGCGTCAGTCCTGTTGGTTGAAATAAGATTCCAGGAACTTGTTTATAAGGGCAGCTACAGGTGGCAGGAACACAGTGCACACAGGTAGCTCAGTGCACAGACAGGTAGTTCAGTGCAGGCCTCTCCCAAGTGTGGTTTGTGTGAGAAGCCCCTGTGCAGAAATGGCTCCTGGGGGGGTTAATTTTTATTATTATTTTAAAATTTGAACCCAGTTAGCAACCAGGAACCCTGCTTAGTAGGTGTCTTCTTTTTTTTTTTTAATTTCAAATTTATTTATTTATTTATTTATTTATGCATATTTTTATTGCTTTATTGTTGTTCATTTATAGTTGTCTGCATTTTCCCACTACCACCTCCCCCCGCCACCCCAGCCAATCCCACCTCCCTTCCTTGCTCCCACCCTCCCCCTTGGTTATGTCCATGTGTCCTTT
>VMDR010009442.1:0-33440 GCA_007922815.1 Macrotus californicus
GAGAAGCAACACACTGTATGACAGTTACAATGAATGTACCAGAACTACATATACCAATGTAAATAATGTTCAAAAATAATATTCAGTGAAAAAAGCAAACTGCAAAAGAATATGTATGGCATGGCAGTAGTTCTGTAAAGCTAAAAATATGCAAAGCCATTTTATACACCGCATAGGGACTCAAACCCGGGGAAAATTCAGTGAACATGGTAACCACTCTATTTAGGATGGTGGTCAACTCCAGAGAAGAAAAAGGGGAAATGCTATTTGAGAAGAGGTCCCTGGAGTGGTTCAAATCTATTTGTAATCCTTGACTGCTTTTCTAAAATATCAGAAGCAAAATGTTAAGATCTGTTACAGTTGGATTATGGGTCCCTGTATGTTTATAATACATTACTATTCTTTGTGTTTGAAATCCATCTTTACAAAAATATATTTTTTAAAAAAAACAATGGTTGAAGCGTAAATATCATATTAAGGCGCTTCAACTCTAGTTTGGAAGCAGTTAACGTTTCTATTCAGGGAGAGGCATAATCAGACAGCCTGGTGGAGGCACAGAATTACCAAGGCCTGGCCTACTGCAATAGCACACTGTGAACAGAAAGGTAGAGGGCAGAAGCCAAATCTCCCAGTCATGCCGGAGGTGAGGCTATCACTGAGGTGAATCCTCTCCATACCCCATCTCTGCTCTGAGAAATCCACCCTCTTCTCCACATGATTCCAACCATGTACTTCCATTGAGGGCTGCCAGGCATGGTTTCCTTCATCAGGAGGGCCCAAGAATGGTACCCACAACCAAGGCCTATACCAATTGGTCCAACAATAGGCAACAACCCAAAGCTCAGCCAATCAGGGCTTGAATGGGAACCAAAAGCAGGTGGTCCTTTCCTTGCTGGTGGTGGAGCTTACAAGAGATGGGTACAGAGCTCTCAGGGGCCATGTACCCTAACCAAGAGGAAAGCTAGTCAGGGGTTGGAAAGAATGAAGCCACTGTGCAGAGAGCAGCAGTGATGAGATGTCTAAACCATGGTGAGTTCCCACCCAGTTCCAGATACCGCCATTACAACCCTGCTCTGTGAGAGTATGAATAGCAGTGGCTGCTACAGCATCCCCCCTGGACCGCTTCTGCTGTGTGACTTTAGACCTTGACCTAGGCTACACAGCCTCCTGGTTCTCTGGTGCTCCAGCACACTCTGTGAGCTACCCAATGCCATTTCGTAAGTCCTTTTACTGCTTATATGAGCAAACATTTGTTTCTGCTGTTCACAACTAAGAACCCTGATGCCGGCAGGCAGTGTTGTACAGCCTCTGCTCTCCCAGGAGACCCCAGGCAGAGGACATCTCACAGTGGCAATGCACAGGAGGACCCAGCCAGTCGGGGCCCCGAGTACTCAGGAGTTCACTGTTTTCATGTTGGACTCTTACTCCCTGAGAATGAGCCATCTCTTCCAAGAAACGATCTTAACAAAGTCGACCCTTTGCAAAATACTTAGCATCCTGTCACCACTCCTGCAGGCAGCTCTTTAGCATTGGCAAAGCCCGATCACACACATTATGCCATTTCATGCTCAGAGTAACCCCGGGCAGTGAACAGGGCAGGCCTGAGATTATTAGACTCGTTTAATTGAGAAGGAAGCTGAATTCTGGAGAAATGGCGTACCCAAATCACACAGCAACTTTGCAACCATTCCTGGAACAGAGTCCAAGTCTCCAGATGCCTGCCCAACACATCAAACACAAAATAAGGCTGAAAAGAAACATATTAACTAGCATTTACGTGGTGCTAATCATAAGCCAGACACTGTTCTAAGTGCTTTCCATACATGAACTCACTTAATCCTTCTTACAACCCTATTAGATTAGGACTAGTGTGGCCTCCATTTTACAGACGAGGAAACTGAGGCACAGAGAAGTTAAGGTACTTGTCTAAGGTCACACAGCAAATAAGTAGCAGTACTAGGACTCAAACCAGGAGAGTGGTTCCAAATCCATGCTCTTAGTTACTACATTAAGTAGGGTGAAAGGAGTGGTCTTCCTGGGGTCCGGGTTCCTTGGCCTCCACTCCTGGCAGTGAGAGAAAGTTCTAGAAGGCCTGGTTGTGAAGACACCCTTAGCCCCCACAGCTTAAGCTGATCTAAATGCAGGTGCCTCCCGCTAAAAGCCTGGAAGGGAAGTGTGCTAACAGAGCAGGTGCTGAATTGCAGAAAAATTAAATATGGAATGGGAGCACCGAAGGCAATAAGAGCAAGGAGGGTAAAAACCAATTTCAACACAGAGCCCCAGGCAATGATTTGGAGTGAAAAACCAATATATGTGGTATCACAGAATAACTGTAGCAACGTCTTCTATTTACCTCACCCTTTCCTTTGGAGGAGGCCAAAGAAGTTCGCCATTGTTATTACGATTCTTCTCAGGGCCTGGGCTTTGTTGGTATGTGCAGGGGAAAAGGAAGCTCTGAGGGTGGTCAATGCGGAAATCACAGAGCAGCAAAGTAGCCATCAAAGCCAACTGTCTGGGCTCAGAAACTGATGGGCAAAAGTCAATGCATTGAAAATTAGTTCTACAAAGGACTGATTCACATACAGGTGTCACCAATACTGCATCTCACTCCAGGAGAACTGGCCATTGCTGTTTTACCTCCAGGGCAAGGGCAGGAGGAGCAGATGGAGGGGGACAAGCCGGGGTGGGGACATAGGGCAGAGGAGAGGGAGCAGGAAAAAAGAAGTGACAAAACTGAGACAGTGAAGTCCCCATCAGAGAGAGCCTGCCCATTCACAGGCAAAGCCACAGGCAAGTCAAGGTAAAACATCTTCAGTGAATCAATGAATTGGTCATCTGGCCAACTGGTCATTCAGCAAGCTGGCTCTTATTCTGTGAGTGTCCCGTGGGGCATCCCCTCTGCAGTACAGTGAGCAGCAGACAGTTGTGTCTGACTGCCCCTCCACTTTCCCCACCAGCTTCACTGTGGACCACAAGCACTCAGCCCCTCTCCCCACCAAAGGAGCCCTTTGGACATGATCTGACCATTGTGTCATCACCTCTCCCTAGTATGATTTCTTTTTTCTTTCACTCATTTTATACCCAGAGAGACAGGACTAGCCACTGCTCCCTGTACAATCTCTACATCCTCATCCCTACACCTTTATTTATTGCTTGTACCTGGAATGACCTCTCCCATCCTCTTGGAAGATTAATCCATTTCAGTGGGCAAACCATAAGTCACCTAAGAAATTAGACACTGGTAATAGCTGCACAGCTCTGTAAATAACTGAATCATTATTGAATGGTACACTAAAAATGGGTGAATTTGACGATATGTACATTATACTTCAATGAAACTTTTTAAGAAGCCACCTAAAGGGCATGTATTAGAAACATATATTTCTCCTACCCCTAGACATTCTGATTCAGTTAAGGTAGAAGAAACGATCTGCATTTTTCATAGTCAGCCCATGTGATTCTGACACCTGCAGAACTTGCCCGAGTAAATATCGGTCTGCGTGGAGACTCAGACCAAACGGTCTGTCCTCCCTGAAGCCCTGCCAGCCAGGAGTAAGCACTTCTTTCTCTAAACCTCATGGTACCTCTCTAAGTGAACTCACTCAGTCTGCCCAGTAGTACAGAGTTCTCTAGACAGATCTCTGTTTCCTACTCACACCTGAAAGTCAGCAACGTGCCTTCCTTATCTTTTGATATCTCACAATTCCCTGACATCTTTTATTTATGTATACCTTGGTTTATTCCACAGATCAGAGGGCATACTCTATATGTCATTGAATACTATGAGGAGCCAGTGGATAAGGGTGCTTAGAGGAATCAACAGTCAGTTACATGGAGGATGAGGGAATGAGTGACAGACGGAGAGACCGACTGAATGGATGACGAGGTAATGGGAGATGAACACTTGAATGATGGCTGGATAAGTAAACGGGTGGCAGGGAAAATGTGGGGAAGAGAGAACAAAGGAATAAAGAGATGGGTGGAGTCACTCCTACATGTGAATGTCAGTCCCACTGTTCCCTTTCCAAGGCTAGTGGGCTCAGGGGAACATAACCCCATTGCACACACCCAAGTACAGGGTGACATCATTGATCACATGAGAGGGCACTGGACTGGGGATAGATGACCCGGTCAAGCACCCACTTTGCCACTATGTCCAAGTGTGACCTCATCCAAGTTGTTTCCATCCTCTGAGCCCCCACATTTGCTGCCTGAAATGGGGCACTAAGGCATCTGTTACGTGGCTCCCCAGGTAACTTTGAAGATCACACTATTCTCAGGAAGGTGGAGGGCTGTCTGATAGGACTGTCTGATGAGACTCTTTAAGGGACGCAGGGAAATAAATTATAAAATCCCGGTGACATTTGACACTTGGACAGGGGGGCTCAAAGAAACAGCTTCATGCTAACCAACTTTCTTGCCAAATTAGAACTCCCCATGCCTTGCTCCTCAAATGGAAGTATGATCCACCTGCCCTTTGGATACACATTTTTTTTTTAAATGGGTTTGGGTCAGAAAAAATGGATTTCAGTACAGGCCCTAAGAGTTACTGGCCAAATTACTTATCTTTTCCTGACCGATAAAGGAGGCATAACAACATCCACCTCACTGAGTAAAAAGGATCAGATCAGCAGTGCTGACAAAGCACCCAGCACAAGCCCTCACGTAAAGCAAGACCGACACGGCACAGGAAGTGCTCTGTGTTGGCTCTCTCCCCTCCTCCCCAGGACCCTGGGGTCGTTGTGAGCAGTGAGGGAATGACATCAGCAGAGGCAACTCCAGTCTCAACACTTCACGCTTCTCCCTGCTCTGCTTCTCTGGCACTCTTTGGGGGAGACTTCTATTCCCTCCACCTTTCTTTCCCAAACAGGCTGTGCTAAAGTTCTGCCAGTACCTAAAACAGACTAAAGCGACAGATGCACGGATTTTTTATTTATCAAACACTTATTACATACCAAATCCACCACATACTTGTTGAGCATCTCTATTTCTGTGTGTCCAGAGCAGTGCTGGGAACCAGACTAGGGACACTTAGCATGTGGGACTCCCCCTGACAATGATCCCTCTAAGACTCGGCCTCATGGAATGCGTCAGTAACTTGAAGAGAAGAACGGCCGTCTCTACGTGCTCAGCTGGCTCACCCACTATGGTGTGAACTCACAGAGCCATCCCACGAAGCGAGACTGTAGGAAGAGAGGTGCTGACTGTAAGGTTTCGCTCAGCTATACAGCGGAAAACATGGTTTGCGGGGGAGTCGAGAATCCTGAGTTCTCTTGGACCAACTGGTAATAGCCACATGATTTTCAGAAATCCCTTCCCTCCCCAGGCCTCGGATTTCTCACCTACAAAATGGGAGGTTATTCTGGGATCTGGACAGAGATCTGTGATTAACGGCTTGGGAACAGCCCCAGGGCACAGACCACTCATGGAGCAGCACAGGGCATCTAGGGTCGGCCAGATCCACGCCACCCCTCACCCCCCCGACGTCTCCCGCCTCGTGTAACGAAAACCATCCCCTCACTTCCTCTACAACCGGCACGCTCACCTTCCTCTGGCTCTTGCTATCTGCTTTCTTCTGCCTAATGACTTTCTCAAAAAAAAAATTCTTGTGGTCGGCGTACAATATTACATTAGCTTCAGGTGTACGACATAGTGATTCGACGTTTATGGGCCCTACGAGTGTCAAGTCGAGTAACACCAGTCACCATGCAAGGTTACGACAACATGGTTGACGATATGCTGTCCCCTCTACCGGGAGCGCTCTCCCGTTTCCTCGTGCCTCAGCCATTTAGGTGGCTTCAACTTGCCCTTCAGGTTTTAGCTCACACATCATTTCCTTAGACAAGCCTGCTCTGACCCCTGCCCCTGCCTCATACAGTTTCTCTCATTGTTTGCTTTCACAGGACCAGATTCCATTCCTTCATGTAATTACCTCAGTTTATAGGTTTTCATTCATTAGAATGATTATTTGCTTAATATCTGTCTCTCCTCCACTCTGTGGGCAGCAAGAGGAGGGGCTGTCTCTGTTCTGCGCTCCTGAGCCTCCTAGCAGTGAGCCAGGGCTCAGGTGCCCTGTGGCAGTCAGTAACCATGTGGAGGAAGTGGGAGCGAGACACCCAAGGTGCCCCTGCTGCATTGGTGCCCTCCTTGGTCTCCAGGCAGCGCACTTCTGTCAACCTGCAGCAGCCACACTGTTTGCCAAGGTTCGCTTCCACAAACATCTCCCTTTGGTTCTCCGTGGCTGTCACGGACCTCCGTCCTCTGCATGCTCCCCTGAGTACATGGACCCTGGCTGGGCCTCCTTCCTGCCCACCAGTTATCACTCCTGCATGCTGCCATCTTTACAGTGTTAACGTTCTCTAAACCAATGTTCACAATAACATTAATCCTGCATTCCAAGCAGCAGGCCACTTAGGTACATGTTTTGCCAAATGAGATTTTGGCCACATCTCCCAATCACCCCTGCCTTCTCAAACAGGCAATTGTCCAGGGCAAAACTGAATGCGAGGTGTTAAATCCCAAATGGCAGCATCCAGGCATGGCCAGCAGGCGGTAGGCAGGGACAGCCAAGGGTAGCTCCTCAGCTTGCCTTGAGTCCTAATACAGAGGCAAAGACCTATACCTTAAGAGACACTGCTCCTAAGATAAAACAGCCATTGCACCCTGGCTGGTGTGGCTCAGTGGATTGAGCACAGGCCTGTGAACCAAAGGGTCACCGGTTCAGTTCCCAGTCAGGGCACATGCCTGGGTTGTGGGCCAGGTCCCCAGTAGGGGGGTAAGCAAGAGGCAACCACACATTGATGTTTCTTTCCCTCTCTTTCTCCTTCCCTTCCTCTCTAAAAGTAAATAAATAAAATCTTTATAAAAAATCTAGCCATCACTATAAGACAGAGAGCCCAAACTAAGAGGACAACCACCTGGGCTCGGCAAGTGACTCGCTGTGCCAATCAGCTAAGGCGCCTCCCTTCTCTGGGTCTTGTTTTCCCATCTGGAAGATGAGGGTGATTTAATGGTCTCTAAAACACCAGCGGAGACATGCGAAACCCTGGGATTTTCACATACTGGACCTCAGTGTCATCTCTTAATCATCTTATTGACCCACTCAAAAATAATTATTGAGCACCCACTCAGGTATAGCCATGGCTGGGGTTTGACGGGTGAAGACGACAGACACAATCCCTGCCCCTCTGGCCTCAGAGAGGAAGCAGATGCTAAATAAATAATTAACTACCTAATTAATTAATAATCATCATTAAAGCTCTAAAGGAAACCTGCAGGATTTCGGGCGCCCCTGAAGCATGCAGTCCCGTTAGACTGCACAGAAGGAGGGACAGCTGTCTCGAGAAAGTGACACGGGAACAGTGTTACAAGCATCTAAAGCCAGAGTTCCCAGGTCACCTCATTTAGCTTGCACAATACCTGGAGGGAGAGAAGGAAAAGTGCCATTGTCCTGTTCAAATGGTTACAACAAAGACTCGTTTCCTTGGCCCCAGGGCCTGCTCTGCTCCCGCCCCAGCCTCTGCCACCCCGCCCCTCTCCCAGGATGGCAGCTCCCCGGGCTGCATTTGTCACTGCTTGCATTTTCACACCCACATCTCCCTCACCTGAGTGAGCTCTGAGGAGGGAGGGGCCCACGTCTGTTCGGCACATCACAGTATTTCCGGCACAAGCATGGTGCCTGGTATGTATCCAGTACTGAGTGTGGCTGAGTGAATAAGTGAATGAATGAATGAATCCAACATTACAGATGAGGAATCTGAGGTCAACAAGGGAGAGGATGCTGCCCCAAGTCACAAGTTAGCATCTATCAAAGATGGGTCTCAAATCCAGGCCTTTGACCAGGAAGCGGAGGTGGAATTCAAGAGTCCCAGCCTGCCCTCCTTCCCTGAGAGTGAAGCCCCTTTATCTGGTGATTATTTTGACTCTTCAACCATGAGTTCATTAAAAAGAAAGGGTTCATTAAGATTTAAACACTCTGCACTGCCCCAAACCGGCTCTCATACGGAATCCATCACTCCAAGTCAGGCTATATGGGAGGTGTCTCCACAAAGGAAGATTCTGCACGGAGCTAGTTCTCGCCAACGGACAACCAGGAGGCCTGCATGGGGCGGGGGGTGGGGGGAGTGGGCAGGGAGCAGAGAGCTTTGTGTGTTTTGTCTAAGCAAGGAGCCGGCGCTCCTGGCATCTGCTTGTTCCCATTCTGGAGAGTCAGAGCTACACAGTCCACGTGAGCAGCTTGGTAAAAATCCCCTGCACCACAGGGATCCATCAACTGGGAACACTGATGGAGAACTGACGTCAGGCTCAAGCTCCCAGCACAACCAGTGATCCAGCCTTTCCCGAAGGCCTTCTGTGAGCCCAGCCGTGTGCTGGGGGTGAGGTAGGAGGTTCCAGAAAGTGTTAAAAGGTTGCTGCCAGGCCTGGGAGAAACCCAGGCAGAGGCGGGTAACCACGGACAGGACCCAGGCACAGGGCGTTGGGGAGAGGGTCCGCTTTCAGAACCAAGTCTCAGGAACAGGTGAGGGAATGGGCACCGAGTCACAACACTTTGGGGACCTGGCTGAGAGTGGGATTTGCCCTGAGGATAGTGATGGAGCTGAAGTCAAAGGATCTCTCAGGGCTGAGGGCAGGACCATCTCATTTACTGATGTATCCCTAACATCTAGCACAATACAGAGCTGGTGTTTATCGAATAAGGAAAAGAAAAAGAAAGAAGCAGTCACGGGCAGCCAACCCCGGAGTCAATCCTGATAACCTTGCCCTTATTAACTGAGCATTTACTAAGGGGCAGCACTGGGCTAACGGCTCACATCCAGAATAACCCTGAGAGGAAGGTATTGTAACCTTTATCTGATGGTTGAGCTTATATTGTCCATAACAAAGTGAATAACTTGTATAAAAACATCAGGCCAGGAGACGGTGCAGCTGGGATTTGACCTAACTCCTAATTGAGTACCTGAGCTCTGAACTCTCATGCAACTCCCCTAACAAATCACAACTAAGGAAATGCAGAACTTTTAGGGAGAGAGAGAGAAGGGATGCTTCCCTAGGGAGAAGAAAAGCACAGGACGAGGCATAAAATGGGAACAAATACAGGGAACGGTCTCAGATTAAATGGTACCATTTGACCCAAAGAAGCCTTCCGTGCTTCTCTTTCCTGAGTGAGGCTCCCTTCTAACACAGCTTTAGCTCCTCTCCCTTCTTTGTATCACTTGTTACCACTTAAACACGTGGTTGTGAATGGAGTTATTTGCCGTATTTTGCCATGTATAATGAGCACTTCTTCCCCAGATTTTTGAGGAAAAAATAAGGATGCACATTATACATGGGTACAATGATTACATACCAGGGGAATAGTAATCCCATGTACAATGCGCACAAAAACTGGGTGCTCATTATACAGGGAAAATACGGTAAGTGTCTACCTCTCCTCATGGAACACATTGGGGGGGGCGGGCTATGACTATCTTGCTACTGAAACACTGCCTAGCACATAGTAGGGACTCTGTAAATATATTCGGAATATGTGAGTTGTGTAATTAACATTGACAGGCAATGGGAAAAACATCCTGATGGCATCTGATAAGGAATAATGAGAAAGAAGACAAATGAAACGAAATTAAGGAGTTCCTTGAAGACCAAGATGACCTCCACGTGGGTGTTGCAGGTCACAAGGAGCCCCTCACTGTAGGTTCTTGAGCTTATCTGCATAAAGAAGACTGTCAGATTAAGGTGAGAAAGAAATCAGCAAAGGGAGAGCATGATGCTCTAACCCAAATATTATCACCATTCAAATCAGGACCAACACTGGAGGTGACAAGGATCTTCGGATGACAGCAGTGAGAACACAATAGAGAAGGTAACATCAAAGAAACACACAGATACAGGTTCTACCCAGGACACTGCTCATCAAAAGGTAAAAGCAGGTAGGACACAAATCCGGGTCGGTGGAGGACACAGGAGATAAGGCTGTGCCTGATTCTGTAAGCTCTGCTTCCTGCAGAGAAGACAAGATTTCACCGAAACTCAGGTGATGTTGAACGAGGGTAGAAAATATATTCCTTCATCACCCGTTTGCTTCTAAGTCCTGTGCATGACCAGCCAGGAGTAAAAGGAATATTTCCAGAAGTTTCAGAAGGCTCTGAGTCATTTCCCAGTGACTCACTCACTCACATCCTCAACCTACGGTTCTAGATCACCAGCTTTGGAGAGCTGTCCCCAGGGCAAGGTGTCTGCCCACCTACCCCTTCTCTCTCGAACAGAATTCAAGAGGGAGCCCTATGAGCAGCAGGACCTCAAGTTAAACTTTTAAGGTACTTGCTTTTCATAGGAAAGACCCTGGTTCAACTCCCAGCTTGGACACATACTAACAGTGAACCACCAGGCGAATTATTGGATGACATGTAAACTGCTGGATTCTGTCACTGTGGTTCAGAAACATGAATCTGCCTGGAGGATTTTCATTCATGGGACAAATAGTCATCGACCACCTTCTATGTGCCAGGCACTGTACTGTGTGCTGGAAAATGGTGATGAGCAAGACAAATGAAGTCTCCAGCCTCGTCTGGGTGGACAGATATAAAACAAAAGTCATGCAAGCCAGTGTAAAATTGTAACTGCGACTGTGCTGAGACAAAAGGGAGATTCAGGGCATTGGGGACACCTGTCAAAGGGAGGTCTGAACTGGTTGTGGAGGCCAGGGAAGACTTAATCTGGGAACTGAAGGAAGAGCAGGTTCAGTTTAAGCGATGATGGGAGGAAAGAGCACTCCAGGCAGAAGGACAACCATGGGCAGAGCACCTGCGGTAGAAACACAGTGGGTGTGAAGTATGGCCAGGTGGTCGGTACGTCTGGGCAGAGAAAGCACAGGGGGTAACATGCTGGCCAATGAGCCTGAAAGACAGCCAGGGACCAGATCATGATGGGCCTTGTAGGCCTTGTCCTTGAGCATGTTTTGCCCCAAAGTCAATGGGAATCCAGGAAAGAGGTGTTCAGCGGTGGGATGGGAAAGGGGGAAGACACAGCATCATTGCCGGTCAAAAAAAAATCACTCTGGCTGGCCTGGAAGAGGCTACAGTAGATGCAGGGGAGCAGTTGGGGCAAGAGATGATGGTATATTTGACCAGGATGATGCAGGGCATGGCAAGAAATAAACAGATTTAATGTTTACAGAAGAAACAGAATAGGCATGACTGTCTGATGGACTAAATTGAAGAGGGTGTTTCAAGGACAGGCCCAGGCTTCTGGCCATTCATTCACTGCGAAAGGCAAACATAAAGAAGGTCAGATTTGGAAGGCGATGACGTTCTGCCTTAGGCATATTGACCTCGAAACACAGTTGCAGTGCCTGTGAAGCATCTAAGAAAAGTTCGTTAAGCAGTTGCATGTGCACATCTGGGGCTCAGCACACATCCGGAAATTATTAGTGCCCAATGAGCATGGAATAGGAAGGCACCAACAAGATCACATAAGGACTGAGAAGTGAGGACCCATGATTGGGCTGATAGAGCTTAGCATTTCCCTATTAACTCCTGGTTTCAAGGGCTCTCCTTCCTAAAATAATAAAGGCAGTGCCCTGGCCAGTGTGGCTCAGTTGGTTGGGCATTGTCCCACAAAGCCAAGGGTCACTGGTTTGATTCCTGGTCAGGACACGTGCCTGGGTTGGGGGTTCACACCCCAGTCAGAGCGTATGTAAGAGGCAACCAATCGATGTTTCTCCCCTCTCTCTAAAAATAAATAAATAAAATCTTTAAAATGAATAAAGTCAGTGATGATGGTCACTGTACCCACTCAGCCTGACTAGCTCCTAGGCACTTTGATGAATGAGCCGATTTAACTCACTTCCCCCTAACACAGGAGATGTGCCCGAGCAGTCCAGCCTCTACTTCATGCATGTGGAAATTGAGGCTTAGAAAATATTTTACTTGCCCGAGGTCATGTAGCTGGTAAATAGTCTGTTTTGAGCCTAGACATAACTGACTCCAGAAATACTCATGATCTGCCCTCCCTGTGCCCCCCCACAGCTGCGACACAGAGGCGGGGCTAGTACTAAGCCTGACAGACACAAGGCAGTGAGCATGGCCAGTGGAAGGACCCTTGAGGGTAACAGCAAAAGGTGCAACTAACCCCCCACAGCTAACGGTCCAGCCAACGTGCTCAGCCTCTGCTGAATGTCAGTGTCTCTGCTATACCTGGTTTAGTCCTCCCCACGAGTCCCCAGGAGAACACGAAGAATGAATGTAACAACTTCACCCCTGCGTTGGCTGACGGACCACCTGCACCAAACCCCATGAGGGCCCCTGTGATGCAGAACAAGTTTCGATCCCACGAGCAGATGCTTGCTTCTCTGTGGTCCTAGGCACATTACTCAGCTCCTCCTTGATCCCATCCTCGAAGAAGAGGGACAGTGACATGTTTACACCCTCGGCTACTTTGAGGATTAAATAATAGGATGCTTAAGACGATGCCCTGCAAACTGGCGATTACGAGGAAATCAAACTTATATGTGGGAAATCTTGCCTCTCTAATGGATGACTTTTGGCCTCTGAGATCTATTTCAAGCACCAAACCAGATTAGCAAGAGAGAATGATAGGGAACAGCAGTAACAAATGGGACCTATGAGAAGAGCTTTTTTTTTCCTCCCCTAAATTGACATTAATTGACCTTAAAAAGAGGGATGAGAAGTTGACCTAATAAATTGTTTCTCCTGCCAGAAAAAAACAGGATGATGAATGCGAACGAGGCTTGGCCTGTTTAAAAAGACAAGAAGTGTGTCTTGGTGACCCCAGACATCCCTCATCATCACTCGCACTCTCTGTGCCAGGTGCTTGATAATAATTCTAGGAGTGGTCGTAAGAGCGATACGGGAGCGAACATTTTATTGATTAGTTACCACTTCGCCAGCCCCTGTGGGCAAAGTGCTTCATGTGCATTATTTCATTGAGTCCTTGTTGAGTGAGAGAGATTGATCAGAGGAGGAAACTACTGCATTGAAGGAGGGAAAAATAAGTGTTAATCAATGAATTCAAGAGATCGTGGGTAGGCCACCAGGACTATATGATAAAACAAAAGAGCATTCTGGACACAACTGCAGAATGTCTACATTTGGGGGGCACCAAAGAGGGATGGACAGAGTGGGAACTGGACCAAGTAGAGGTGATCTTTCAATGAATCCACCCCCTGCACACACTTGGTTGGAGTCGCTGCCTACCTTGACTGAGCTTCCTAATATTTCAAGCTCTCCCCCAAAGGCACCTGGAGTAACAATAATGACAACGACAACAACCCCTGCTCACGTGGACACTGAGTGCTTAGCCTCTCCCAGGTGGTGTGCCGAGTCCTTTCGTGCGTTAGTTTTATTCCATGCACTCTACAACCTCATGAGCTAGGCTCGCATGAATTTGCTCACTTTAAACATAAAGAAACGGAGGTGCAGCACAGTTCAGTAATTCCACCAAGTTCACACGGCTTATAAACGTTAGAGCCTGGATTCACATGCAAGGCTCTCTGAGTCCTGCTTTCAAGATTTTAATCAGGACACTTGCTCGGGTCCCTTGTCCAGCCCAGCAAGCCCTCATCCGAAGATGCTCCATCAAGAGCCTATGTGCAGGTGCTTCAGACCAAGACATTTTCAGAGGCTCAGATGCCAATGAATGCTGAGGGCCCATGGAGTCAGGCAGGGACTGAGTTTGTCACTGACCCAAGAGGGATACCCATGATCTTATGTTCTTTGGACTCAAAGAGACTCATGGGTGACTTACATCACTCACCCATCATCTTTCAAAGAACCCTCAGTTCACGGATGTTTTTTTAAACTCAAGAATCAGAAAACCAAGTGAAATCCAGGCCAAGACTCTTTCCCACGGGAAACCCGACACATTCTCTTTATAGAAAAAAAACAAAGACAGTTCATGTATTAAGTAAATTCACCTGGGGAAGCACTAAGAAACTCAACACACTATTCACAGGAATAAAACCACAAAGCCTGGGCTCAAGATCTTTCTCTAGACTCAGCACTCCAGGCCTCAGTTTTCTTATCTCAATAGAAATCAGCCTGGATTGAAAAATTTCTAGGTCGCCTTCCAGCTCTGACAGTCTACAGGACTGTGATAAAATGCCTTCCAAGGAACCCGACAAGCATGTGCAAGATTGAAGAAGTTTGAAGGAGAGGTTTGAAGAAGAGCCAGGCAATGCTGTCTCAGTAGCATCCACCACTACCTTCTCCCACACACACAAGAAGCTGAGCCCAACTCTCGATTCCAAAGGTTCCTATACCTGGCTTGATTCCCATAGGATGCCCCTGCCTTTCCCGCAAGTTTGAAACCACAGGTAATACGCAGAGCAGTACCTCTGCCTTCCGAGAGGTGTAAGCCAGCGTACTTCCCCATTCTGACCACCCTCGGGGAGTCAATGAGTGAATAGAAATACAACGGTTTGGCAGGTGAGATTCTGAAATGGCTTTCATGGGGACTCTCTCAGGTCTGTTGTCTTGCCTTCCCAGCATGCACTGTATCTTCCAGCAACAGCAGCCCAGTTTTCCTTTGGGACTTGTCCTCTTTCTGTTTACATGGCTTAGATTGGGCGGCCCCACCCACCAGCCAGACCGTGGCCCATCCACACACTCCACCCAATGGCAATGAGATTGTTTCAGGGAAGAACAGGCAATCCAAGCCAGGTCAAAGAGAACCTACATATGCCCAGACTTTGATGTAACTGCTGGGAAACAGGTGCTTACTTCCCATTGGAGCTGCTAAGATATAAGCTCTGAAGAGGGGTTACCATCCTTTCTACTCCTTCAGGAAAGCTTGCCTGAGAAGGAAGCCAACACAAAGGAAAGCAGATCCTGAACTAGGAGAAAGTCAAATAACTAATAACAATATGGGTGCACCTAAATCTCACCGTGCCTGAAGTCCAGATCCATGTTCTTGTGTTTTTATTTTATCAGTAATTTTTCTTTTGGCTTTGATCAATTAAACCTGCATTTCTTTCATGTGTAACCTAAAAAAAAGTCTTGAATAATATATATTTTATTCAGAAAACAAGTTGCTATTAATTTATGTTAAATAGATATTGTGGGTATAAGGAAAAGCAATATATGTCGTAGTCCTATATATTTCTTGAGTAATTTATGCTGCTGGTGTTTTAAGATGTCTTCAGGTAGGGATATTTTATGATTTGGGGTGCATGGAGCAATTCAGTGCACTACCCAGGCACCCACCCCTGCCCTCATCTTTTCTACACACACAGCCCTCCCCCTGCCACCCCGGACTCATCTCGCCAGGCCTGCCATCTCCGCTCAGGGTCTCTTGCCCTGCCCCAGCCAGTCCTCAGGCTCAAAGAATGTAAGAACTTTCCCCAGATCACAGAACTGATAGCTTTCTCATATGCAACATCAAGGAGACAGCCTTAGTTCTCTTTCCTCCCCAACCCCCCAACTCATCTTGAACCCTCCTGTCTCCATTTCCATTTGGTCATCTTAGGCCAGGCCACTCCTACCTTATGATTATCTCTTGCCTGGACTCCCGAGACACCCTGCCCCCTTTCAACTCTGCTTCCCTTAAAGTAAATTATCCCATAGAATAAACTCCTAAAAATGCCATCCCTGTGCCCTTGTTAAGGCTTCCTTGGCTTCTCAAGTAACCGAGAACAAATTCCAAATTCCCTCGCCTGCCCTAATGCCCCAGATGATCCGACCTGCTTGCTCTCCACTCTCACGTCCCATCACTCCAAACCCCCACCTCACTCTCCACACTCCAACCACCATGGTTTCCTCTTTTTTCAGACATCGCAACCCACGTCCTGCCTCAGGGCCTTTGCGTGCGCTATGATGTTCTCATTCCAGTCCTCACTTGACTGGTTTCTTCTTTCCCTTTGAGATACAACTTAAACGTCACTTCCTCAAAAAAAGCAGTGGCTCTCACCACCACCGTGATGAAGGTAGTCTTACTCCCATAACCCTGGTATTTTCACGATGTAAAGTGATCTTGTTTATAGCCAGAATATAAGCTCCACGAGAGCTGAGACTTGGTCTGTGTTACGTACTCTCAGCATCTAGGAGGGCGCCAGGCTCCCGGAAGATAGTCAACAAACATTTGTCGGATGAATGGATGGATGAAAGTGGAGATGGTAGGATTCCAACTCAGGTCTCTCCAGATTTCAGAAAAATAAACATGACCTGTGAGATGATGCCCAAACATACAGCCAGCAACTCTCGTCTTAGGTGGGTGCCAAGGGGAACATCACCCACCTGCTCTGCTCCGTCAAATGGAATTGCCAGGGTGGGCTGTGAAGCTGAAGCAGAAAGTTGATCTGGTGCGCCACCCCTGAGACATCAGAGAGAAAATAAACCCCCCGTAACATATGCGTGGACGAGGTATCACAACTTGCTACGTGCAGATTCGGGGAACCTTCAGCCTGTTGCCATCCTCAAGAAACTTTGACTGAAATACAAACAAAATGAACTTTCTAACCTTTATTTTTTAATAAAAAAAAATTGAGGAAAGATGATGAATGTTAAGGCAACCACAGCAGAAGATATATTACCTTGCATTGCTCTCTGTGCAGATCTGCAGCTATTTCAGAAAGACAGACTTGGTTGCAAGGTAAATTTCATTTGTTTTGGATAGAGAACAATGTGACATTTTTGACAAAGCCCTGTAAAATATGCCACACTTTTTAAACAAAGTGAGACATAATAAAAATGAAACATCAGGTTGCAGGGGAAAGCTATGATTAGAAAAGAGCAAGGTTCTTTGGGGGCTGCTCTTATTGCTTAGGAAAACAAATCTCCATACCCTGGTGTGCAAATGTGAGTTCAATAATGACAAGTGCAATGAAATACTCACTTTCTGGCTCATTTAACATCTGCCCCACCAGACTGCAAGCTGGATGAAGGCAGGGGCTGCGGCTATCCACAGCACCAGTGCCTGGGGCAGGTGTAGTAAGGGCTCAGATATTTGCCGAATGAATGGAACAATCATGTATCATGTACGCCTCTCTGGTTCTTCCGAGAGAGAAATAACGTTCTGTAAAATAGGTACATTTCAAAATATTATAAAATTCTTTTTACTGGATCAAAGACACGGCTGCTGACGGATAAAATGCCCCTGGGGCCAGGTGGGAAGAGCCCAGCGCTGCATCTCTGGCTGCACGGCACCTCACCATGAGAGCCGCCAAGTGTCACATCAGGGCACAGGCCTGGGTAAATCCTAGAATAACATGGCCTGGGAACCCGAAGTCAAGGTCGGAGATCAGCAGAAGAGACCAGGCCGGACCCTCCATGCTCACAGGAACCTGTGTGCCTGTCACGGCAGGTGAGCAGATGAGATCCTGGTTCCATCCTGCCCTGAAATCTGGGTCTTAAAGGAGTCACTCACCCAGCAGGGAGCTCAGATCAGAGACTCAAAGCCCATCTGGACTGTGACAGTTACTGCCCAACACTGCCTCCCACAGAGCCTCGCCGGCCCTTGCTGTGACGGGGGCCCCGGGCGCACTGCCCCCGACGTGGCCACTGCTGAGCAGGGACACATAGTCTGGGAGGGAGCGGCCGCTCACCCCAACCCTGCCGCATCCGACAGCCCGGGTTCGATCCCCAGACTGCTGTTTACCAACTGCGCGACCTTGAGCACTGCTTCAGTTTCCTTGCCTGTGAAGCAGGAATAAATAGTAGTGTCTCCGTCGTGATCGTGTTACGAAGATGCTACACCTAGCTTTCAAGGAGCACTCAGTAAATGTTCGCTGGCCCATCATCACTGCCCCCTACCCCTACCCCAGTGGTCCCAGCTTCTTCCTCTTCCTCCCTCACGCAGCCAGACCTCACACTTCCTCGCTTCTTTCCCAGCTCCTTAAGATCTGCAGAGGCCAAAGCACATCACGCCTCTGACGTAAATCAAAGGCAGAAGATGATCTGCTCTCGTGGACTCGTCCCCATAAATCAGCACAGCTTCGGAACAGAGACAGATTCGGATTCCAAATGTGTCCTCCAGTTTCCCTCTGCCTGGTGAAGGATGACTTCTCAAACCAGACTTCGGCGCAGGAGAGGAATTTTAGAGATGAGCCCAGTCCAGCCCCCTAAATTTACAGGTAGAAGAACAGGCTCGGAGGGGAAATGAGATTTGCCCTGTTAAGAACTGAAAATTGCCAGTCACGGGCAGACACAGACTAGCTCCCAGAAATCCTAGCTCCCAGCGCAGCGTAGTTTCTATTCGGTGGCAGGACGAGGGCCAGAGAATGGGAGCCATCGGTCCCAGGTGCGGGCACTGAGGACATGCACTGTCTGCACAGAATTTAAAACGATAATTTCTCAAGTGACCAGCAATCAGTCTGCTTTCCATTATCGCCTTGGGCCTGAAGCTCTAAACAACGCCAGCGAGAAAATACACATCTCTCCCCACGGCAAAACAAGACTCTTTGTTCAGTCTAAGTTCTAAATACCTGCTGCAGTTACTGTTTAATTTTGATAATATATGAGTAAGTTTGCAACGGGAGGCTCAGCTCCGCAAACGGATTCAGGAGTGAGTTTGAAATCACTTGCACTCACTTCAGGAGCAGCCCCTGTCTCGGACTGTTGGATGGTGTGTTCCTGTGTTTAAACAGGCATTGTTCTGTGCGTTCCGTTGTGTATTTCAAATCCACAGGAAATAGACAATGACAGAACAGCGATTGTAAAGAACAAAACACAGAACTGGAGAGAATTCCGTTTTGTCGTTCTGTGTGACCCCTTGAAGTTTTTATTTTATTCTAATATTTAAAACAGTGAAACAATGAAAGATGCAAAGTCTCAAATTTTGTTTGTTAAGTGAAAAGTTTAGCTCAGAGGTGAAATTTTCTTTTTTAACCCTTACCTGAGGACATTTTTTCATTGCCTTTAGAAAAAGAGGAAGAGGGAGAAACATCAATCAGTTGCCTCCTGTATGCACCTAGACAGGGGATGGAACGTGCAACCTAGGTATGTGCCCTGACCAGGAATCGAACCAGCAAACCTTTGGTTACAGGATGACTTTCCAACCAACTGAGCCACACTGGCCAGGGCCACAGGTGAAATATTTTACTGGGTTTAAATACTATCATTAACAATAAAATTCTTCTGTTTTGTCAATTGTTTTAAAAGTAAGGATTGAATAAAAAGTGATTATTTATGATCACTATATAATTATTACTTAAAATACACCTTTTTTTTGTTACATGGTGAAGGCTGGAGAAACCCTCCTTGCCCACACCTGATATTCCTTCCATTTGGGGCAGTCTTCCCCTTATGTAAAATCCCAGGCCTTCCTTCACCTCTTTCCCCCATCCCATTCCTTACCCCGAGGCAGGCATGGCTCACCTGAGTGACAGTTTGAGGGTAGGGTGTATAAAGCTCTAAACTTTTCTCTCTCCCTTATCGACAGCCTGGTGACCTGCAGAGAGCTCACACCCACCCTTTTGCAGAAGCAGGTCCCAAGATGTGGGCTTATGCTGGCCAGGATGGGGTAGGCTTTGTAATTCTGCACACGAAAGCCACCTCCTCCAATGTCAGCTCCCTAGTGATAAAGGTGACGTTTTGGTCTCCCATCTGATTTACTCCTTCATCTTATTTCTTAACTGATACAGAACTCAAGCAGGGAAGAGGGTTGCTACTTACTGGACCCCCCCGCCCCCCATGCCCTGACAATCGTGATGACGATAACGACACCTATAATAGCAATGTTTCTAAAGCTACCACGTTTCGATTATTTGCTGTGTGGGGCACTATGATGAATTGAAATGCATTTTCTCACTGAATCTCCCTGACACATCTATGAGGAACGTTCTACTGTGCTCTCTCCATCACAGACGAAAAAGCTGAGGATTACTGACAGACAAGCCCTGCATCGCATAACTAGCAAACAACGGCAGAGGCCTTGCACCTGGGACCATGATTCAGGCCCCAAACACTTCACCATCAGGCCACTTTTCCTAATGGTAGGAGAAAATCCACTTATGGAGCCCACTTATTAGATTTAAATTCAGGTCTAACACACTCTCCCCGGGATTACTTGGGCCGCCAGCGATCAAGGACGGCAGAATGGCTCAGGCTTTCTCACCTCTGCTCTGCTGCGTGGCTCTCTCTCACCTCTGCCTGAGTGAGGCATCCGGGGGTGTCATCTGAAGACAGACTCCACACCGTGAACACAGAGTGCAGCAGCCCGGTCGTGCCCGGCTCATGCCCCCATCTTTGCAGGTCACCTCATCCTGAAGTCTCGCCTTGCAACTTGGCGGAGGCCTTCCCTGCCTCTGGACTGCCAGCCTCAGTACCCCAGGCTGGCACGGCCAGGAAAGCAAGCACTGCTTGCTACAAGGTGACAACCTCAGCTCCCGCCAGGCCTTCTTGGCAGGGCGAGCCACCCCTTCTGTGCTGCGGTTCCAGAAGCACTGGAGCGTCCCGATCTACTCTCTGCCCAAAACACACCTCTCCTTCCTCTCCCAGCTGGACTGTCCCTGGGGCTGGAACTGCCACCCTTTTAAATGCATCCCTCTGACTTAAAGCACTGCCTTCGATTAAAAAAACAGAATGTTCAGTGAGAGATAACATATTCAGCCTTGGTTTCTTCATGCATAGTGAGGGCACCCAAAGCAATCACCTCTAAAAACTGACGTGAGAACTAAAAGAGACAATACAGGTAGTAGACTCTACCAGAGTGCCTGGTACAAAATAAATGCTCACTAAATATTTCCAGCTGCCACATCAACGCTGTCATCACCAATAGTGGACGTGTTCATATACACGATTTCTTCTTTCAGAGGCTTAGGAATGGAACCCAGGACTGGCCCCAAGAGGCAGCCAACATACCTGGGAATCAGGGAACTGGAGTTCTGACCCTGACTTGGCTACTGACCCGCTGTCTTCTGAAATGTCTCTGATATTCTATGGGCCTTTTTAACTGTCTTCATGATCTTCATCATCATTATAAAAATGCCTTTTATTTCTACAGCATATTTTGGTTCACAGAGCTCCCTGGTACCCTCTGTCTCATATACATTTCCCAATAAACCTAGAGTTAGGCAGGGGCAAAGGTGGACTTTAAGGCTCCAAGCATGTACCTGACCTCCCCAAGGTCACAGAGCTAGCTCATGGCAGAACTATTGTGACTTCCAGAAGCCATCGCTCAGTCTCTGGTCCAAGGGTGGTTTGCCAGCATTCCAGTTAAGAATGCCAGAGTTGGAAGAGTCTTCTGAAGTCGCCCAGTTTGGTGATGGCGACTCCCCAGCCACCAGGATCTGCTCCCCATCCCAGACCCTTGGCCGGTGTCTCTCATCGACCATGACGAGTCCATAAATACTTATCAACATAAATCCTGCTCCAAGAAGTCCTTAGCTCTCAATCAAAGCTGCACACGAGGCAAGTGCACTGTTTGCTTCCACTCGGACCAGAGGTTGGCAAATCACCAGCTTATGAGCTCCTAGTCCGCACTTCTTCAGCTTTAACGTGCCTGCGTATCACACTGGCATCTCACTAAAATGCAGGTTCTTGTTCAGTAGGTTTAGTTTGGGGCCCAAGATGCCACATTTCTACCAAGTTCCCTGGTGTGGCAGCTGCTGTTGGTCCGGGGACCACACCTGGGGGGCAAATTCCTAGGTGATATGATGGAGATGCCCCACCTCCCTGTGTGTGAGCCTCAGACTGCAGCAGCTCACCTGACCCAAGCCTGTGGTCCATGCCTACTACATGCTGGGTCCCCTTGAACACACATGTTAGAGAGGAGAGGAGAGAACACACAATGGGATACTCTCCTCCCAGTTAATAATGGTAAACACACACACACACACACACACACACACACGTCCCCCCCCTCAACTCCTCAAAGGGCTCTAGGGAAAGCTGTGTTGCAGCAGAAAACACACTAACCTAAGACTCCAGAGACCGAGGTTCAAGCCTAGCCTGCACCTTTCTCTCTATGTGAGCTTGGATGTCTCCAGGCTGTCTGCAGCCTCCTTAGAAGACCCTACTGAGAAGCAAGCACAGCCCAAAAGCCTCTCACAAAAGCCCCTTTGCCACCTGGCCCTGAGGTTGGCTCTCTTCCCTGGGGGTTTGGGGACACAAAGCTGGAAGGCATGGCTGGGGTCCTTCCCGATTCCTACCATGTTTGTGGTGGGCAGTGACAGAAGAGCAGTAAAGCTCACAGAATGTCAGCGCCTGAGGGACCTCAGCACCCAGCCAGGCCAGCCTCTGCATCGAGCATCATGTTCCTCCTTGTTTGTTTATTCTTCTTGTTTAAAACGCAGAAACCCAGACACCTTTGCCCTGAAGCCTCAAGCAACACTTGGCAATTAAAAGATACTTAGAAACTGCAATAAATCTTACAAATCTTAAAAATGGAAGCATTTTAATGACACCAAAGTAAAGCCCTATTCGGGAGAAAAGCAAAAGGAAAGCAGCCTCGTCCCGTGGCACCATGCTTCCCGTGAAGGGAGACCCGCCAGTGCTGTGCGAGGGACTGGAGTCAGGGCACCTGGGCTCCCGGCAGCACTGACGGCCTCAGGTGAGTCACTATCTGACACCGATCCTCAGTTTTCTCATCTGCCAAATGGGGATGACAATAATAATAGCAAACGTGAAGTGAGCACTTGATATACGTCAGGCCCTAGGGCTCATATTATGCTACTTAAAAGCCCCAAGCTGCATGTACTGTTCTGTATAATTTACACGTGAGAACACCAAAATTGGCAGAGGTTTAAAACCATGGCGAGGTCCTATGACAAGCTGGGACTCTTGATTCCACACTTGGGCCCATATCCCCCGCACGAGACCACCCCTCCCCGCCCTGTGTCCCTCACAGAACTTCTGCAGGACTCGAAGGAGACAGAGGGGGACATCGCTGCATATTCCGGAGTTGCATACATATTGCTGGGGGTGTTAGGCTGAACCAGTGAACGCCAAGTGGGTAGATTTCAGGCACTAGAGCAGGTGGGACTAGACAGGGAGGACTTGGTGCCCTTTTCAGAACACCTTGGACTCAACCAGCTCTGCATCCCATGCCTCTTGGATCGGATTGTGATACCCGCCCCTTTTCTTGCAGAGACCCCGCCACTCAAACGAGACACCCTCCTCCTCACGTCCACCTGGCCCCCGCGCTTTAGGGCTGCCTCGGGGTCACAGGCTCACTGCCCATCTCTGCCTTTGCGTTTGGTGCTTCTCACGGGTGGGTACCAAGAAGCGAAAGGGAGGGAGAGTTGGAGTTCCCTGCTGTGTAAAAGAAGCTGCCTTTAATCCAACTCTCCTGTCACCATTCTCTCATTACAGTTTTGTATCCAGGCAGCCTCTTGCCACGGTCACACAATCGTCCAATCAAATCTGCCAGCCAGCCAGCCCCAGGTCCAGAAAGGGAATGAATAAATGAACTGCTGGGCTAAGACTGTGAGGAGACATCAGCCTTGGGTGCAGGGAGGGTTGCTCTGAAAGCTAAGACACCCAGGATCTACTAAAGGAAGTACAGAGGCCCAAAGAAAGGAGGCGAGAGGAAGGGCTTTCTTTACCCTGGTTGGACTGCACGTAAGAAATAAACACTGAGCAAAGTAGCATGTGCCTAGAAGTTGCAACAGAGCAGATCACTGAGTGTGAGACACTGGGTCAGTCCCTTCTCTTCTCTGAGACTCAGTTTTCTAAGCTGGCAAACAAGGTAGTCACAGTAACTTTCCATTGTTAAGCATTTACTATGTGCCAGGCACTGTGCCAAGAACCCTAATAGTTACTATGTCACACATAGAGAAGGTGAAAGAACTGCAAATGTTCAGCCCAAGGAAAGGCAGCTTGAGAAGGCAAAGTGACCTGAATTTAAACACAGTCATACCTCCGTCCTCGCCGGCTTCACCACTTGTCAAATCTGGTACTCGTCCGCATTGTGAGGAGAAAAGACGTTTCAGCGCTTAGCGCTTGCTCACTGCTCATCACACTTGCTGGAACTTGTATGAGTCACGATGACGCCCTGCAAGAGGAAGTGCTTCGTCACTCGTTGCTTGCCCACCCCTCTTCGGAACGAATTAACGGTGAGTACCGAGGTACCACTGTATTGTTGTAATATGAAAGAAATACTAAGTACTTAGTTTTCCTCTAGGCTTTCAAGTTAAAAGAGTGTTTCACGTCAGACTTCAGACCTCGCTCTTTGACATTGGAAAGTGAACTAAGCCTCTTAGCCTCAGTCTCCAGACCTGCAGATGGGGGATCACGCCACCTATCTCATACATTACAGGGGGGGTTGGGGGGGGTTAAGTAAGAGAGGTAAAAGGAACTAAATATATAACCTCTAAGAGCTCGATGAATTTGTATTCCTTCTTTACCCACAGAGAATTAGAAGGTAAAGGACAATCACTCTGTGCCTTGGCCCTGACCAAGGAGAGACCTGACAGCTCAGGGATTTTAACCCATCCCGTGAGTGTGACTTAAATCCTGGCCACAGTCAGTGCATGTCCACATGCATCTGTGCAAAGGTACACTTGGGACACACCCCCAACTTAGTTCTCAGGACTCTTCGACCTAGGAGGATGGGAAGAAAATCCATTCATTCTATCAGAATAAAAGATGGAGCCTTCTTGCCCCTATGCCCTGATAGCTGGTGAACTAGGAGTCAGTTCCCTGAGGGTAGAGATCACTTCCATCTGGTTTACCCCAGGAACCCTGGGCACAGTGCATGGAGCACTATAGGGGCTCCAGGGGTCAGCCCCTTGCTGGCTGACCAAGTGGAGGGTACCGCTTCTTCATCACTTACATCACTTGTTATTTGGCTGTACTTTCTCCCCATCCCCTCCCGCATAAGTTTCTCTGGAGTAGGGGATGATATACTTATCTAATTTCCTCTGTTTTAAACATGCTAATGCTCCAGATTTTATATATCCAGCCTAGGTCTCACCCATGAACTCTAGGTTAGTATATCCAACTGCTTACTTGATATTTTCATCTAGGTGATTAATCCAAAGAAATAAATAAAAGACCCTATGTCCCCAAAAGAACTCTCAATCCACCCTCCGATGACTAATGAATAAAAAGCAGCCTTTCCTCTAATTTTCTCTTCTTGGATAATGACACCACCATCCACCCAACCATTTAGGTTAAAACCCCAGGAGTCCTCCTTGATTCCTCATTGTCAATCCAAATTCGGTCCATCAGCAAGTCCTGTCAGCTCTTCCAAAATACATCCCAAGCCTGTCCACTTCTCAGCATTTCCCCTCAAAGCATCCTAGGTTAAGCTACCATCATCTTGCTCCTCGACTCCTACAATAGCCAGCAAACGATGTCCTGGCTTCCTCCTGTTCTCCCCTACCGTCCGCTTGTCGTACAACAGCCAAACGATCTTTGCAAACACATCGCGTTGGCTTGCTGCTGAACATCCTCTCCTTCCTTCAACAGGTAGCACGTAGGGAGTTCTGTGCAAACCGTTAGAGAGTCGTGCACAAACTGAATAGACATGGCTGTCCTTGGGCGTGTACATCCATGTAGGGAGGTAGACAATAAATCAATTAAGCAGGGGAGGGAGAGGAGGGGTGCTGGGGGTGCGATTTCTCTTTAGGCAGTTAGGAAGGGCCCCAAGGAGAAGGTAGCCTCCAGCAGAGAATTGGGCAAGTGAAGGAATGAGCCATGTGCTATGTGGAGACCACTCCCCAGATTGAGGGGAGGAGGGGACAAAGGTCTACAGCAGGAGCCCGCCTGGCATACTTGAGGAACAGCGAGGAGAAGCCAGCGTGGCTGCAGCAGAGTGAGCTCAGGAAGAAATTGAGAGTCATGTTAGAACCATGTAAGCCGCCGTGAGGACTTCAGCCTTCACCCTGAGAGACATGGGGAGGCCTTGGAGGTCACTGATGAAGAGCAACAGGATCCGGGCTCCACTGTTGAAAGAACACTCTGGTTGCTGTGTGTTGAGAATACAGTGAAGAAAGTTAAAGCCAGAAGGTCAGGTAAGAGGTTAGTGCAGTGACCCAGCCAGGGGACGATGGGCCTGAACTAAGGCATAGCTGTGTGGATGGTGATGGACAATCAGACCCTAGAGACAGTTTGAAGGCAGAACCACCCAAGTTTGCTTGCAGATTGTGTGTCTGGGTGTGGGGCATCAAGGGTGAGTCCAGGTGTTTTGGTTCAAGAAACTGGACAGGTAGAGTCACCCCTCCCAGAGACAGGGTGAGGCCGACCTGTGGGGCAGTGGGAGAAGGTTAGGAATTTGATTCTGCACGTTAAGTTGGAGTGTCCTTTAAGACGTTGAAGTGAAGGCACTGAACAGGTCTGCTCTGCAGAAATGAAATCCGGGATACGCAGCATATGGATGGCATTTAAAGTCGGGGGAGTGGAAGACACCCCTGGGAAGTGAGCCTGGGTGGAAAAAGGGAGAGGGAGGTCCACAGACTCGGCCCCGGGATTCTCCAGAACTAAAAGACATGGAGGGAAAGGAGAAATAAATCAGCAAAAGAAGTGGGTAACTTCCCATCACACTAGGAAACCAGGCGAACACCTGTCTACAGACATCCAGCAATCTGACCCAGCCTCTCCCTCCAGCTCCGTCCTCCGCCTCCTCCCTCTGCGCCAGCATCCAGGGATCTGACCCAGTCTCTCCCTCCAGCTCCGTCCTCTGCCTCCTCCCTCTGCGCTGGGCGCCAGCCGCACTGGACTTCATTGCTTCTCTGAAACACCTGAAGCTCATTCTTCCTTCAGAGCTTTGCACTTGTCTGGGAAGATCTTCTTTCAGACTTCATGGCTGACTTCTTCTTGTCACTTAAGTCCCAGAGCCCTTCTGTTTCTTCCACGGAGAGGCATTCCCTGTCCTGCTCCCTAGTCTGTCCACATATTCCTTTTTCTTGGTTTATTCATCTATCTCTCTATCTTTTAATTCTGTAGCACTTATTATCTTAAATTTCCTTATTTCTTTACATGTCTACTGTCTATTCCACCGCTACCCCTAACCCTGGCCAGGCAAACTCAGTGAAGATAAAGACTGGGCTCTCCTCCCCCACAATGCTGTCTCCCCATCACCTAGACTGACATCATCTAGAGAGTGTCCAACAGACGTCTATGTGATGAATGTAAGCCAAGATGCAGAGACATAGAATAAGCCCCCCAAGCTCATCCAGACAGTGAGTGACATAAACAAGGGGAGGGCTCAGACCTTTTCTTCACCCTAAACTTGAGGCTGGTTGTTTGGCATCCCAGCTATTGTGAGGGGGAGGAGGGGAGGGGAGGGGGAGGCTGAGTAAAACCACCCACACTCAGTGTTAAGGGTGCTCACTGACCAAATGTAACCCTCTTTTCCCTGACCACTTTTTATAGCTCCATAAACTTTAAGCATGGAAAATCGTCGACAAGCACTAGAAAGGAGCTTTTAGAAGACAAATCACGGTGTATTGAAGCTCAGATCAGGGAGGGAGCGTACTTATTTTTAATCCAACTTTCCTATTCCCCTGTAATCTCATGACCTTGAAGAGTGTTTGCTCAGGGGCCGAGAAAAAGAACAAAGCTAATCTACATCCCTACCAGTTGTCTGGTGCCTTTCAGATGTCCCCTAGAGAAGATTGCTTTTCATTTGTCCATTTGACGAATACATATTGAACCAACTATTCTAGAAGCTGATGATCCAACAGTGAACAACACAGAAAAGGTTCTTGCTCTCAAATACATGCTGGTCAGAGAGGCAGACAAAGACATCAGTTAGGTGGCATGAAGACAACAGAACAGGACAATGGGACACCAAGTGTGCCACTGGCTGAGACAGCCGCGGACTTCTGGATGAATTTTGGATGGCCAGTGCCCTCTCTGTTGTCTGGCGTAGCATCAAAGCTGGGCAGATTTTTATGGTTCTCCCCTTGGAACTGTGCTCAGGGCCCCCTCACGGGAAGTCCCTGGGACTCTTTTGCCCAACCTGACTCCATTCACAAATGAGAAGCTGAGCCTGAGGTCCAGCTCCTGCTTATGACCCAGTATGTCCCCAACTCCATTTAATGCCAAATCCCACAGCTCGGTGTGGGATATACAGGAGTGCTGAGTCTACATTTGACCTTGTTCTGTTGCCCCATCAGCCATTGACTCACACCCCTAACTGAACCCAAGATGAGTCTGCCAAATGCCTCTGGAAGCACCGTGGCTGTGACCCAGACCAGCCAGGAGAACAGGAGGACGCCCTGGCGCCCCTGCTGTGTTGAACACTCGCATGCGCTCCTGCCCCTCCATCTGCTCTGCCCGGAAGAGGAGAGTTGAAGTGTGCTGGGACAGAGCAGGATGGGCTCTGGAGAGAACAAACACAGTTAACGGCTCTCCACCCCCGAACAGCTGGGGCAGCCTGGATCCAGTGTTCACACCTTTGCCAGACAAACCCTCTGGGGACACTCTATTCATTAACATGGACTGGGATATCGTGCCAATCTCGGTTTGAATCCCAGCCCTGCCACTCATCAGCTGCATGACCAAGAGAAGGCCCAGCCTCGCAGCGAACGGCTTCAGTGGCACAGGATGAAGAAAGCAATCAGAGTTTGCTCTGATTTAAAGTTGCAGCCGTCCCATCGACTTGCTATGTAACCTGAGGCAGAACAGTGTTCTTCCTCTGCACCCAGGCTCTCCACCTCGTGGAGAAACAGCTCGGGACTATGACAAGACTCTCCCTGAGACGGCGGGGCAAGTCATGCGTGCTCCACAAATTCAATTCGGCCACCCCCGCCTCTGGGGCAAACCACCTGCATCACTCTGACTCTTCTCCACCCAGGTGTTTGTGTACCTGCAGGCTCAGGGCCAACCACACATGAGATGAAGTCCCCCCACAGCAGGAAGTTTACCAAAAAAACACCCACACCACCAGAGTTTTTCTTCGATGTCTGAGGCACTGACGGCCAGCCTCCTTGCACTACTGTGTGCTCCTCAGTGTTCATGTGGGTCGTCCGACCTGATTTCTGCCTTCTGGTCATTGTATACAAACCTCTTTATCCTCTTGTCCCTGTCAGAACCTTCTCCAGAGAATTGCTGCCCTAGGGAAAGATGCCTAAGAGATAGTGAACCACATGGGCAGATGAGGGTGAGGCGGGTGGGGTGATGATCGTATCTAACAGACAATGACAGATTTTCTGTGCCAGGCACAGCACTCAGCACTAAGCATCGCCTCATTTAATCCTCACAATGAATTAATGATTTGTGCACTGTGAAAACCCTCACTTTGCAGATGAAGAACCTGAGACCGAGACAAGTTAAAGTAACTTACCCAAGGTCATTAAGTGGGATGGCTGGGATCCAAACCTACTGCATCTAAATCCAGACCCCAGTCTCTTAATTGCCACTCTACAATCTAGAAGAGTCTCAGAGAATTTAGTTAGACCAACCCCTTCATGTTATAGAAATGACAACTGAGCCCCAGGAAAGGGCAGAACATTCATTCATTCACCCACTAAATACTTACTGAGCACCCCTCTATGCCAGGTACTAGCTAGGTGCCAGGGAAACAGCAGTTAGGAAAATGCAGTCCCTGCCCTCAAGGAGTCTACAGACTGATCAAGTTCACCTAACTTGTTAAGGGCCACACCCAGTACAACTCCAATTTCCCAGTGTTCTTTCAGAAACGTTGCTTGGCATGCTACCATTCAGGGTTCTTAGAGAAACCAAAACAGTAGGGTAAGTAGATGGGTTAATGGGTAGGTGGTTGTGTGTGTGTGTGTGTGTGCGTGCGCACAGAGATTTATTTTAAGGAATTGGCTCACGCAATTGTTGAGGCTAGCAGGTCCTAAGTCTACAGGGCAGACCAGCAAGCTGGACACTGAGGCAGGGGTTGAGTTGCAGTCTTGAGGCAGTTTTTCCCTCTCCTGGAACCTGAGGTTTTGCTCCCAACACCTTCGAATGACTAGATGAGGCCCACCCACACTGTTTAAGGTAATCTCCTTTACTTAAAGTCAACTCATGGAAGGTGTTAACCGCATCCACCAAACACCTTCACAGCAACACCTAGATTAGGATTTGACTAAATAACTGAGTACTTAGCCTACTCAAGGTGATGCAAAGACTGTCATGGCCAGTCAAGCCAACCTCCTTCCCATAACTGATCAGAGCTCTGTCCAGGCCACCCCCAAGATATCGCCTCCCTCTGTGGCCTGCTTCACTTGCAAAACAACAAAATTATTTATCAGTTTATTTTATTAAATGTGAGCCTAACTTTTCTCCTCCTGACCTGATGAAACCTAGAAATAGATAAACTAGAAAAACTGCAACATAAGTTTGCATACCTTCGCCTCCTCTCTTTTACAGGAGAACTATTGTGTCTTAATGAATATCATGAAGAAATCTCCACGGAACATCTGTGCTCCGAAATCTCATCACCTGCTTCACAACACAGGGTGGGGGTGGAGGCAGTGAAAAAATAAATATGGACCCTATCAAGTGATAGTGTTTGTACTGAAACTTTCAAATGAGTAATTAATCAACCTTCGTGCGCGCGCATGTGTGTGTGTGTGTGTGTGTGTGTGTGTGTGTGTGTGTAGGTGTATATGCAGATGTGTATGTGTGTATGTGTGTGTGAGTGCCTCCAATTACAATTTTAAAGATAAACTTGAATTTGACTCCAAGAAAGTATACTAGCAAATAAAGTCATTATCTACTACAGATAAATACAGAGAATTGACAAGGTTAATTGCACGATAGTGCAACAATGATTTAATGCTTGATTAACAAAAAAAAAGAAAAAACAATGAAGTCAGGCAAGGAGACATATAATTCATGCACTTGTCCTGGCTTGACTGTCATGTAACCTCCCCTGTCCTGGTTTCCTCCCCTGAAGAACAAGGAATGTAACTGGAAGGTTAGGGTCTCTCCAACTCCGAATGTCAGTCATTCTACTTCCTGTGAAAGATAACAAGAGGCACAAACTCTACCAATGGGCGGGTGACAAAGAGAGACCTACCCAATCTCATTATTCTGCCAAAGGCCAACTTACCTTCTCCGAGGCAGGCAGTCGAGTACCTAAACTGAACGATAGTCAAGTCTAGGTGGATGTGTTGGCTGGTTGGTTGGTTGAACCATAAGTGCACAGATTAGATTAATCATAATTCCTGGTCTCATGATGGGTCCTAGCATGACCTGCTTTTGTGTATTTGGTAATTTCTATAAAATAGGCTTTTTGTTAAGATTCCACGTATAAACAATACCATACAGTATGTCTTTCCCTGTCTAGCCTATTTCACTTAGCATAATACCCTGCAGGTTCATTCATGTTGTCACAAATAGCAGGGTTTACAGTTTTGTGCCCAAATAATATTCCATTGGGTGTGTGTATAGTGTTTTCTTTATCCATTCATCTGTCAACAAACACATTGTTTCCATAGCTTGGCTATTGTGAATAATGCAATGAACACGGGAGTACAGATGTCTCTTGGAGACACTGGTTTCAGCCCTTTTCTCCATGTGCCCAGGAGTAGAACTGCTAGATCATATGACAGTACTATTTTTTATTTTTTTGAGGCATCTCCATACTGTTCTCCTAGGGGCTGAACGAAGTTACCTTCCCGCCAACAGTGCAGTAGGGTCCTCTTTTCTTCACAGCCTCATCAACACTTGTCTCTTGTCTTTTCGATACCAGCCATTCTAACAGGTGCAAGGGGCTAACTCACTGTGGTTTTCGTTTGCATTTCCCTGATGATTAAAGATGCTGAGTAGTACTTTTTTGTATATCTATTGGTCACTTGTATGTCTTCTTTGGGAAAAGGTCTATTGAGGAATGGCAGGAAGTATTTGCAAACCATATACCTGACAAGAGGTTAATATCCAAAATATATAAGGAGGACTTCCAGCCAAGATGAAGGCATAGGTAGACACACTGTGCCTCCCCACACAACCAAAAGAAGGACAACGACAAATTTAAAAACAAAAACAACCAGAACTGACAGAAAATCAAACTCTTGGAAGTCTGACAACCAAGGAGTTAAAGAAGAAACACACACCCAGACCGGTAGGAGGGGCAGAGATGGGCAGCCAGGTGGAGAGGACTCGTGGCAAGATGGCGGCTGGCGGGCCAGGTGGTCCCACATTCATGTGTGGATAAACTGGGAGGAACTACTGGGGAGCAAGACCACGCAACACAAGGCCCCAGCAGGGGAAATAAAGCCTCAAACCTCTGACTGAAAACACCTGTGGGGGTTGAGGCGGTGGCAGGAGAAACTCTCAGCCTCACAGGAGAGTTCGTTGGAGAGACCCACAGGGTCCTAGAACGTACACAAGCCCACCCACCCGGGAATCAGCACCGGAAGGGCCCAGTTTGACTGTGGGTGGCAGGGGAAGTGACTGAAAACCCGCAGAGAGCGGAGCAAGCGGCATTATTCCCTCTCGGACCCCTCCCCCACAAACAGCGTCACAACGCAGCAACGTGGTTGCCCCGCCCTGGTGAACACCTAAGGCTCCGCCCCTTACTACATAACAGGTGCACTGAGACAAAAAAAAATGGCCCAAAAGAAAGAACAGCTCAAAGCTCCAGAAAAAATACAACTAAGTGACGAAGAGATAGCCAACCTATCAGATGCACAGTTCAAAACACTGGTAATCAGGAAGCTCACAGAACTGGTTGAATATGGTCACAAAATAGAGGAAAAAATGAAGGCTATGAAAAGTGAAATAAAGGAAAATATACAGGGAACCAATAGTGACAGGAAGGAAACCAGGACTCAAATCAATGGTTTGGAGCAGAAGGAAGAAAGAAGCATTCAACCAGAACAGAATGAAGAAACAAGAATTCAAAAAAATGAGGAGAGGCTTAGGAACCTCCAGGATGTCTTGAAATGTTCCAACATCTGAATCATAGGGGTGCCAGAAGGAGAAGAGGAAGAGAAAGAAATTGAAAACTTATTTGAACAAATAATGAAGGAGAACTTCCCTAATCTGGCAAAGGATGTAGACTTCCAGGGAGTCCAGGAAGCTCAGAGGAGAGTCCCAGAGAAGTTGGACTCAAGGAGGAACACACCAAAGCACATCATAATTATATTACCCAAGATTAAAGATAAGGAGAGAATCTTAAAAGCAGCAAGAGACAAGGAGACAGTAACCTACAAAGGATAGTCTTCCCATAAGACAATCAGCTGATTTCTCAAAAGAAACCTTCCAGGCAAGAAGCGGCTGGAAACAAGTATTCCAAGTCATGAAAAGGACCTACATCCAAGATTACTATATCCAGCAAAGCTATCATTTAGAATGGAAGGGCAGATAAAGGGCTTCCCAGATAAGGTCAAGTTCAAGGAGTTCATCATCACCAAGCCCTTATTCTATGAAATGTTAAAGGGACTTATCTAAGAAAAAGATCAGAAATGTAAACAGTAAAATGACAACAAACTCACAGCTATTAACAACCAAACCTAAAACAAAAACAAACTAAACAAACAACTAGAACAGGAACCGAATCACAGAAATGGAGATCACATGGAGGATTATCAATGGGGGAGTAGGAGGGGGAGAGAGGGGGAAACGTACAGAGAATAAGTAGCATAAATG
>VMDR010009443.1:0-33399 GCA_007922815.1 Macrotus californicus
TCCCTCTTTCCCTCTCTCTCTCTCTCTCAACAAGTCAAACACTTAAATGTAGTCTTGATTTTGTAAGACAAGCCTATTGGTGCTCAGGGTCTTGACACGTGACCTGATGGGAGAACGTAGGGTTGCAGAGCCCACAGGTGATACCATTTCAGAGGAAGAAAGGAACTGAGGGACCTCCTAGTTAAACCCTCACATTCTCAGGTGAGAAGACTTATTACTCAGCACTACCTCTACTACAATAACTGTCATTAAGGCTCTTTTTAGAGACAATTCTAAGCAACTTTATGCATTAATTCAGTTGTTCTGACCTCAAACTGTAGTCGAACTGCAGATGATTGATCTGCCCAATCCCGTCGTAGCACGTTGGTAATCTCATCATTATTCTGGGACTTTGCTAATGTTGTAGCATCTAAATTGGATTTATCAATATTATAAATGAAAACTCTGATTTCAGAGGCAAATAATCTACATAAATTTGCTCTCTGTGAGAGTTTCCTGGGAGGCTGGGAGGCAGCATATTTTGAAAAGAACTTGATTGTGGGTGGGAGAGAAAATTCTCTCTGGAGACCTGTCTTTGTTTAACTGAATTTTTTTTTTTTATAAAAAAGGTATTTTTAAAATCCCCCCCAAACTTTAAGTCACTTAGAAATTTTGTTTCCATTTGTAATGTTGGATGCGAATATGAATACTGTCTATAATTGAACTTTAAACTACTTATTTAATTAGTATTAAATTATTTCAACCTGGATTCTGTTCACTGATTCCCAGTTGTACAAGATAGTTTACAGAGACAAAGAAAAAAAAAGATATTTATGTTCAACCATAGGGAATTAGTTAAATTAATTATGATATATCCGCAGGATTTAACATACAGCTCTTACAACAGAAGTTACAAAGGAATCATTTTCTAACAGCTTTACTGAATGAACATAATTGATATATAGAAAACAGTGCATATTCCAGGTATACAATTTAATGAGTTTGGATGTATGCATATAATCATGAAACTATTACCACAATCAAAGTAATAAGCAGAAAAATATTTAATACAGAAAGACTCAGGGTAAACATCTCAGGGAAAATCTAATGCTAGAGGCAGTATGACAAGGAGAAATTCATAGCGTAGTCTAAATGCTAAAAAAAATAATAATTTTGGGGCATAGCAGAGAATGGAAAAACATGTTAACAGATTATTTCCGGTTTGAGGCCTGAGGACATTTTTACCTGTATTTTTTCTGATTTTCTACAATTACCAGATATTACCTGTTTATCAATGTAAAAAAGGAAATAAAAAATGATTTAAAACTAAAATGATGTAAACTAACATCTTTGTCAGTTTCTTCTCTGTTTAGCTATTTATTTGTTTCCACTTTTAATTTTTCTGTATTTATAATGTTCCCAAAAGGCAGAAGTAGTCCCCAAACAACCTTAAGATAAAGATCTTAAGTTTCCAAAGAAATATATGGCAAGGCACGAACATTCTAGCACCAGAATTTCATCAAAACCCCCCTCAAGGAAACGAGCCCAGGCCACTGGGAGCTTTTCCCCGATGAGAGGAGGGGCCGGTCCAGAACACCTGATCCCGACCTTCACCTATTCCACCCATCTCATCAGAGCATAGTGCCATTGATCCCGAGCCATCTTTGATCAATGTTTAATGATCAGAGTTTATGTCACCGTCAAAGTCGTCGTGAAACCGCAGATATTTCTAGCTGGTGGCCAATCGAGACTCTGCAAAACAGCCTTTTTCCCCACTGATGCCACCGGCATTCCGCAGCACACAGAACCGTATCAAAGACATTTGTTCTGTTTGGAGCATGAAAGCGACGTAAAACACAGATAATTTGAGAAAATAAAAACTTCTCAGGGAGGGGATCCGCAGGCCGCGCGTCAGTTGGCAGGCGGGTGCCGCGTGGAGCGCGGGTCTGGACGGAGCCTGCATGCCAATTGTGGGCCCCGCGCGGTGACACCAGGTTTCCCTCCAACTGGAAGATGCTGTTATTCAAGTGGGCTGATGAATGAAACCAGAATTACATCAGCTGCTGTGGAGAGGCGGACAGGAGCGGCCGACAGCTGCGCGGGTGACCGCTTTCCAAGGAGAAACTATCAATCAGAAGGCGTGAAAGGCCCAAATCCAGGGAAACCAGCATCCCGCCCCCTTGATACCAATCCTAATAGAGTGCCGGTCATTCATGCAAATACGGGACCGCGTAGCCTGACGACAGGTCTGCCTTCTCTGCAGAGTGAGCTCAGCCCGAGTGGGCCCTTGTCCCCATTTAGGGACAATGCCACATGGCAGCTGTGAAGATTTGTACATGACAAAGATTGTGGCTGGCCTGTCTTGGAGTGGTTTCGGCCTATTTGGGACATTCCTTCGGGTGCCAGAGCGTGGATGGTTCTAGGCTTCTCCATCAGCAGCTGAGCTCGGGGTCTTCCCAAGGACAGAGTTGCCACTGCTGGACTCTGAGGCCTGTTTCTAAGGGAATATGCACAGACGTGGCTTCTAGCACCAAACTGCCTGATTTCCACACAATTCCTGTGAACTTGGTTTTCTCATCTGTCAAATGGGTCGATGATTTGTTACAGAGACTACACTCCAGAGCAGTGGTACCCAGTAGAAATATTATGTACATTATGTGCTTTTCTTGGACCTATGTGTAAAAAGGGAAAAAAAATGTGGCTTTGGAATAATATTTTATTTAGTTTGATACATCCAAAATATCATCAATTAAATGTGTAATGGATGCTACAGCATTACCAATAAGATATGGGTTTTGTTTTTTTATTGGACCAAGCCTTCAAAACCCAGAAAGTATCTGCCATTTATGGCACATCTCAACTCCGACTAGCCTCATTTCAAGCACCTAGTAGCTCTAGGTCCTGTGCTTGGCTAGCAGCGGCCATATTCAAAGGTATAGCTCTCCATTATGAGAAAAATAATACTATGTATACACAGCTTAGAATTTTTGGAAACTAAACTCTCTGAAAATAATGTATGGATTTAGTAAATAATCTCCATGAGGTCTAAGATCAAGGTGAAGATTTATCATCTCTTCTGCCAGTAAAGGCCGTGTTCTTTAAAAAAGGGGGGAGGGCACCTAAAGGCCCTGGCTGGGTAGCTCAGCTGGTGAGAGCATTGTCCCAGGGCCCCAAGATTTCAGGTTTGATCCCCGATCAGGGCACATACAAGAATCAAAAACATGAATGTATAACCAAGTGGAGCAACAAATTGATTGTTGCGCTCTCTCTCTCTCTCTTCCCCTTTCTACCTTGAAAAGCAATCAATAAAAAAAATTACAGCACCTAAAAGCAAATACTCTAATGTTTATAATTTCTAAAATTCTACCACCACCCCCAGAACTCTCTGTGTGAGATAATAGAGCAATTCTTCTTAGAGCTTTTAAAATAATGTCACAGACATAAAATATATACGTGGATATACAAGTGAGTTACACAAAAAGTCAATCTCAGCCACAGATAACTTATCAATCAATGTGAAATGTTAAATTCCAGGGGCCCGAGTGGAATCATCAGAACAGACCACCTCCTTACCTCATAAGGACTTTTATATCATCATCATTAGTAGCATTAATAACATTTAAAAAGAAATACATGTATCCTAGAACATTCATAACAGTCATCTTGTCATCTTTGAAAATTGCGAGACCCAGTTCCTTTGCCCAGTGGGATGCGGATACTACAGAGAACAATAATTAAAGCAGTAATTACACATTGGCTGGAGCATTGCCTATCATTCTATTATTGTTATTGTTATGTTGCTGAATATTACTGTATGCAGATTTTGAGAAAGAGAATCTTTGGTGATTTTCATATTTACTCTATGAGGGCAAGTTCAGCTCCCCGGGACATTAACACATGGTATATCAGATGGGGGCTATCGGGTTCAGCAAGCAGGAAATATATGAACTTGGCTTTGCTGTGGGCCTGGAGTCATTAATCTGCAATGGTGAACATGTGCCCTTGCGTCAGATGGGTGGATGCTGGAATGGGAAATATGTGGAATAGCCATCGTAGGCGTGCACTTGGTGAAGTTAATCCTGGCTAAACATTTACATCAAGGCGAAAAGCCCTGTAGACCTGGGTTTTGTCTGTCTCCGATACTCACTTCCGGGGCCAGCTTCTTTCTGCCGTGGCAAATTCCTCTGTTTTTGAAGCCATTATTGCCTAAAGTGAAGACTGTAGTGGGAAATAGGGGTTGGTTCAGAAACGCTTGTACCCCAAGGCATGGCTACCCACTTCTCGTTTAGTAAAAGGCAGAACAGGTGTGTTGTTATGACTTAAAGATTAGACACCGGGGAAGCAGAGTGACAGGGAGAAATAAAATCTGGCCTGCCACCATGAGCAAAATCTCCTATCCTGGGAGGAGCAAGGTCACGTCCTTGACCTGCTATGTCTTCATTTCCCCCAGCCTTTATGTTCTACTTGTGTAGAAGGTGGGGTGATCACACCTACCGTACAGTTCTGCAGAGATGTGAAGCACCATGTCCTTAATGTCCCTGCGTGTTATAGAAACAACAGAAGTGGCAGGTGTTCTTGCTTTGTGTCTTGAATATTGAGCTGCATGACGCGTGTGTCTTCTGTCCTGTAACCAACATTCCACAGGGGCCTGTTTGCATGACATTGGGATCCCAGCGACAGCCTTTGCCCCTCAAAGAATATTTCTCCAAAAATATATCTATATCAGTGACTGTACCTATAACCATATCTGTATCTATAATGATAACTATAACTATATTTGTACCTATAACTATGTCATATATATCTATAACTATATCTGTATTTATAACTATATATAACATATCTATATATCTATAATTATATGATCTATAACTATCTATAACTATATATCTGTATTTATGTCCATATCTATATGGCTATATCTACATTTTTATAACTGCATCTACATCTATCTATATGTTTAGCCACCATTTAAGTTTTCTTTTGTCTTCCCGTTTACCCCTGTGCCTATCCCTCAAATTTTCTTCTTTCTCATATTTGACTACTGTGGAGCTTAATTGAAATTGTCAAAGAACAAAAATAACAGAAGAGGAGTTAAAATTCCAAGGAAATCTCACTCATTTTTAGGTCAGATATAACACACATGAAGCAGAGATCGTTAAGAAGTATTCGTGTTAATTTGAGGGTTTAAAATTTTGGTCCTTCTCGGCCCCCGTCCCTGAATTTCAGGTCCTGGGAAATTTTCACCAGTTCCTGAAATGTCGTCATCTGAATTCTGAAGGCGTGGAGCATTCTTGCAAGGCGATCAGTCCACTTTTACAATGTAGGCCACTGATCTTTCATTGGAAATACAGTCCCATGGAAATAAAATCTTTGCCTCAATCGGCCTGTCAAAGAGCCTTTTTCTATAACAGTTGCTTTGCAAATGGGAGAGAAATTCACGTAGAGGCAGGGCTTCCTCCATTCATTTTCATCCTCCGTTACGATGGGCAGAGGCATTGACCCAAGTCTGTCTGTCTCTGTCCCTGACTATAAGGCTCAGGAGTTAGGAGAGCTGGTTCTGATTAACCTATATGGAGAGTCCAATGTAAATGCTATTAAAAGCTCATTGAATGGTATAGGAACTGATTACTTACCCAGGGAGTTCTAAGTAAATCGAAGCAAATTGCCTGAGATTTAATTTAACAAACATTTACCAAGCATCTGCTCACAGTGCTGCGCTCAGAGCTACGGGAGAGACAAAGATAAAACAGGCAGGCTGCCCTCCAGAGGCTCACCCCCTGGTCCTGACACCCCCCAGCCTTCCCAAAAAGCACATGTCTTCACTTTTAGCTTGAGAACAAGTTACCCCCCAATTGTTAATGGCTCATGGCATTTAAGCAGAGAATCACTGAGCTGTAGAGATCACTATAATAAATGCCAGAATGTCTTAGGTGCTGGTAGGAATGTATGGGAGAGAGATTGCCACTGTCATCAGGAATACCAAGAGTGATTTCTTGCAAGACACAGAACTTAAATGGCCACTGGGTCTTCAACAGGGAGATACTAGAGGGAAGAACCTCCCAGGCAAGAGATGAAAGGCTAAATGATACTAAAATATAGCAATAGGGATTGCCATGTAATAACTCACTTATTTCTCCCATCAGCTCTGTGAATAGATATGGGAACAATCTCTATTTTACAATGAGGAACATAAAGCACAGAGGGGTTAAGCAACTTGTCTATGGTCACCCAGCTAGGAAAGGGGGAAATGAGATGCTAACATTTTTTTTTTAAATCATATTACTCCTCTGCCTTTCAGAATCTTGAGGTAGAAAACTTCAGGGCGTATTCAAGTTTCTGTGCCTATAATAGATTGGCAAGGTTGCAAGGTGGCTTTGTGGCTTTGATAAGAGGTGTGGTTTGAAAAGTATGTATGGGTCAAATGTGAAGATATTCTGTTAAGAAATGGAAATCAGGAAGGGTTACGGACAGATGCAGTGTCTCTTTTAGGGAGATGACATTATTGGGCTAATGTGGAATGTAATGGAGAGAAAAATGTTAAAATAAGAGAGGTGATAGATGGGTAAGTGGTGGCGGTGGGGACAGAAAGAGCAGACCAAGAAAAGAGACATTTAAGAGGACAGAATATGACCCTAATCACACCTTTTCTTGCCCCCCGGAGTGATTTTTCTGCTTGTTGTCCACATGAGAGCACCATCTATTGTCACCCAGAGTCAAACCCACAGCTTAATGGCTGGAGTCTCAGACGAAACGCTTCCTCTAAGACTTGGTCCTTTGTCTAAAGCAACTTCTAGAACATTTCTGTCAACAGGCCTATTAACACCATGGTCCCAGAGTAAAAGCTGGCTGACTATTTGGGGAGTTTAGCTTATTTTTGGGTACTTCTGAGTTCTGGGGCTTGTGAGGAAAAAGAAAAGAGAAGGACCTGACGTTAGTCACTCCAGATTCCAGATTCCATGACCCCTAACGCTTCTTTTTAATTCTGAGAGGCCACACTTTTCCAAATCTTGTGTTGAGATTGCCATCAAAGGAGTTAAAATCTTAAGCACATTTCTGTCATCATTTCTTTGAACTTTCTCCTTAAGTGAAAAACAGATCGTCCAATGACAGCACCTTTCTGTCCTCATGGTGTTTCTCTATCAAACATGGCGAATAGACTTAAAAAAACGAACCCTGAGAGTATGTTTTCACTTCCTCCCAATGAATGGGAGGTTTAGGCCTACGGGGCGCTGCTGTGTTAAGCAAGGGTTCCTCCTGAAGTAATTAAAATGGGAACTTATTTGGATGATTTTGATCATGCTTTTATTCCAACCAGACACTAGAACAATATATCTGAAGCAATGGCTCTTGGAGGCCACCACTGGGAGAGCTATTAAAAGGCCCCGGAAAGGAAGAGAAGATTACAAATTCTAGAATTCCAAAGTTGTCCAAATGGTCTCCTCAGGGCAAGCCTGCCATGCCAGATTCTGAATTATTCAGACCTGTACTTGGAACAAGGCTTTAGTATGCTGGAGATGCTGTAGAAAGCGTCCAGGGTCAGCATAGATATTAAAAATTGGTGCAAAGACACCAGACTTCTGATCAGACAATGGCGGGACTCAGACACGCCGCGGAATTCCTAATAATTCCGAGGGGCTGATCCCTGGCAGCTTTATATGCAGAAGCAACACGCCCACGTCTAATTAGTGACACATTTGTGAGGGAAAAGAAATTCTCCAGCGTCCACCTCAAGTTTCCGTGAGCCACGTGAGCTGTGGATTGGGTGTGCAAGAAACAGCATCCGACCGGTTCACCTTGATGATAAAGTCACCCCCTCAGTGAAGCTATAATTATGGTTTTATCCAGACAGGAAGGAAAAGTCAAAGTTTCACGGAGGGGGCGGGGAAGAAACCTATTTACAGGAAAATATTACGCTTTTCATTTGATAGAAAAGTAATTATTGCGAAGGGACTCCTGGAAGTCTTGGAGATAGTCACCCCCTCTTTAATAAGTCCTTGCGGCGGCTAAGTGGAGATCAGAAATATTCTTTATCAGGTGGCATTCGAGGAGCACTAAATCTATGCAGGTAGGAATTAAATAGTATCGGAGTTTAATTAAAATTAGAAAACGGGAGAAGAATGGCGGGTAGACTGCTCAACTGCCTTTTCACCAGTAACCTCAGACCCTAATTAGAAATGCTTTTCATATCTTCTTCTTGCAAGGGCTTAGTCTGACGTGAGTCTGTGAGCAAGAGCTTGGGGAACTGGTGTTAATTCCACATTCGATCTTGGTTTGTTTGGAGGCAGCGGCGGGCTGATTGACCGCGCCGAAGCCCGGATCCCATGACCTTGTGGGGATTTTCCTGTGAGGTGCTAATTGAGAGGGTGTGTTAATCTTTGAGCATCATTGTCCCGAAGCTCTGGGCAAAGTTTGTGCTTCGTTGCCCGACTCAACAGTATATTTGGTCTGCACCTTGTCCCTCCACGACAATTTCTTAAGCCCACAGAGAGTTAGTTGTCACTTGATAAATTTGTCGGGGGGGAGATAAAGCTCTTGCCCTCTTATTGGACTTTACAAACTGGTTTGCTGTGCCCAGCTCCAAAGGGAGAGGGGTGTCTCGCTGAATTGATATTCAAGTTCCTACTCACAGACAGATAAATGCATGCACAGTAAGGGTCTCGGCTTCTTCGGCCTGGCCCCAGCTGGGCCTGCTACCGCCCCTCTCCTTCCTGGCACGGTTCAATCTCTCAGGGTAGAGAAGAAAAGACCCATCTAGGGGAGCTGAGCAGCGTCAAATACAAGAAGGAAAGAGGAGGCAAGTTCGAAGGAAAGGTTTCAATGAGATTCCACCGGAGTGCTGTGAAAATGCTATTTTTTTTTAGTCCTCCAGTGCAGAAAGCCTAGGATAATTAGCAAAGCAGGGAGACAACATAGGGGATAGGACTTTTGTAATCACACACACACACACTCACTCACATGTAGGAGGTTGCATCTAGCATTTCCGCAATGGCTACAAAAGAACCCATTCCTCTTGCTTTTTTAAAATAAATAATGAATGACTCTTTTTTTTTTTTTTTTTCCCACGTGTTATTGTGCAGGCCTGTCCTTTCATCTCAAGGAGTAAATTTTTACTCGAGGCAGGATTAATGTAGTTTGGCTGACCTTAAAAAACGACTCCCAAGTGAAAGGGATGGTGGTTGAAGGAAGCCAAAGGAATGGGACGCTCACAAGACACCCAGGGAAACAACAGCAACTTAAAAAAAAGAAAAAAGGATTATACAGCAGCCCGCAATGTTAGATGTCCTTGACATGCAGTGCATTTCTCTGATTTGTTTCGTGACCCCAGCTGCAGATGACTTTAATTACAAGGCAGCGTCCCTAAGATGCTGAGAACTTGGAGGAACAGTGTGAGGTGATGGGCAGCCGCAGACCCCGCCCCCAGGGGCTGCAAGGGGGAGGGGAGTGGCTGTGGCCACATCTGATCACACAATGGGTCACTGAGCCTTGCCGATGGTACGCTCCCTTCATTGCCTTCTCTGACTCCAAGGCTGCAGAAGGAGGCAGAGGGAGGCCAAGGCTACTGTCCCCAGAAGTTGTCAACGTCCCCAGCCATCATCAGGATAAGCCACCATGGCTTGATTACAAGGGGCATCTTCCTCTCCACCCCAGCTCCTACCTTCACCACGACCCCCTTTGCAGCCCGAGTTGTAATTATTTTAAATGTGATACTTAATAGGGGAGCAAATTTAAAAAATAACAACAACCCTATTCTGTTGTTTGAACTGAGTTCATTTCCAAGAATATTGATAAAGTAGTATTCATTGTCATCCTCTTATTAATGGGTTAATAATGACTTTAACATTGAAAGACAGTCCATGGTTCTGATAATAAAACTAACCTTTAGCCGGCACAGTTACACAATTGTCACACATCAACTGATTCAATACACTGAAATCTAATCATTTCCTTAACGAACGCCTGGGTATTCAAATTCCTCCGGACCACACAATTTTAGTGGCTGGAGAAAACTCCTTCTGTTTCTCACTGAGCATATTGCACAATGCTCTGTGTCCTTGTTCTCTTGAAGGATGAGTCCTTTTTTTTTTTTAAACATATTGGTTCTTCAAACACATCATCGTATCTGTTCCCGTTAGTAGACTTGTGACTACTTTGTCAAGTAAGAACTTGGGGGTATTGTATGATACGTGTTTGACTCGAGGCAGGGTGAAAACGCAGCACGCTAGGCTGAGACTGCTTCCATTCAGCCATTTGGCATGCGTTTGCCTTAAAAAATAAAAATAAGAATTTAAAAAAACCATAAGAAAATTATATGCCCTGGCTGGGTAGCTCCGTTGATTAGAGTATCGTCCCAGTAGGCCAAGGTTGTAAGTTCGATCCCTGGTCAGGAATCAACCAATAAATTCATAAACCAGTACAAAAATAAATCAATGTTTCTGTCGGTCCACCTCAGTACCTTGTTGCTGCTACTGCTGCTTAATTCTAAGTCCGGGTTTCAAATTAAAATTTTACTTTGGCTCCGGGGAAGGAAAAGGTTTCCGAAGCCAGGCAAACAGCCTTGGCCTGCATGATGCAGAAGGGACACAGACGGGGAGCCAAGAGTGGAGAGAAATGCCCGAGATGACACAGGCCACGGTGAGTTCAAACAAAATTTGGCCTGCAGAATGCAAGAAAAATCCCCTGGTGACAGGTGCCATCTTGTGGGTCATTCTGCCCCTCTGCTTCCTGCCACTTTTTATAACAAGAACAGATACAAGAGGACTCAATTCTTGGAGGCTCAGAATTGGAAAAGTAATTCAAGGAGATGTGAACGGAGTTGGGTCTGGGCTTTATATGATACTGTAAACATCCAGTCTTTTGCTTTTCAGCGTGAAGTACTAGCACGGAATTTAAAGGCACATGTAGAAGGAGAAAGAGAGGCTTGTATAACTAATACTTTCTCTTTCAAGTATAGGAAATAATTTCTAAGCATCCTAGAAATATTTGCTTCTTTAGTGACCTAATGAGGTTCTTACCCACTCAGGGCCCAGACCCTAAAATTATTTCAGTGAAAATGTGTCAGTTCCAAGGAATGCTTCCTAATATTTGTGAAATCTGTAAGTTTAGCAAATGTCTTTGAGAAATTACCTTCGAATTGACTCTCAGGTAATAGGTCCACAAAAATAAAATTTTATTCTTTTCTCTTGAATTGGACTATCTAATCATAAAGAAAAAATTTCATTAAGCAGATGAGAGGTTAGCAGTAACAATAGAGCTTATGGTTCATTTTTTTTTTTAATTCATGAAGGTTCCTTTTGGTTTTTAGCACTTTTATAGGCTATCACATTTTAGAAATAGGGAGGAAGAGACACATTTCCTTGATGATAAATAACACTCCAAATGTAATCCCGATGTCTAGGGGAAAACATGCAAAAAATGAATCATTTTACTCTATAGCACAGTCTTTCCCTCCTAATAAAATTACTTCAGAAACAGGAGGTCCCGTCTCCGTGTAGTATCAGTCAATACAATTTTATTATAGTTAATACAACTTTGCCTTTATACCTTCATATAGAAAATATCTCATTATTTTGTAGACAATTGTGTTTGGCCTGTAAATTTCATCATCATGTACTGAAGCCCCCAACAGGTCTATGTTTCCTGTGTCTTGTGTTTGAACGGACAATTAACTTAATAATAAGCTGTTTTGAGCCTTTATATAAGCTTAGTTCAGAGGCAAATCACTGAGTATCTGCGAGGCTTCTTCCTGGTTGGTTCCAGATCTTTCCAAGATCCACTCCTCACAGTAAGATCAGGCCGAATTATTGTAGCATTTCTTATGAGAACATTTGGGCACAGTTCTGGAACCCCCAATTTCTTTTTAGTTTTATTTTTGCTGGTGTTATGCTTCTTGGAATAGAACCTGGATATCATGTTCGAATTCTTCATGGGAAATGCTGACCTTTTAGTCGGGCACGGGGGGAACTTTTAGGAATAAGGGTCATCGACAGAGGCAGAGATGAACAAGGCTGAAGAAAGGTCCTGCGGGAGGGACCTCTCGCAGACCAAGGGAGGTTGTGCTCCATTACGAATCAGCTTTGTGATCCCAGCCCCAGCAGAGACCATCTGGCTTTGTATGGGGTGAAAGTGCGTCACTCTTCTCCGGAATCTCAGCATCAGGCTCGGGACGTGGGGCTGGGGGCCTCTGCCAGAGCTCGCCTCTGACCTCTGAACTCCTCTAGCTTCCCCCCCACCCCCGCCCCCCGCCTCCCCCGGTTCCCCCCAAACAACCCTGAGAAAGACAGGACTCAGCCCCTGCAAAGCATCCCAGGCGTTTTTAAACACAGCTCTGACATTTCCTCGGCAATTTCATGGCTAACACTCTCCCAGAGCCCGGGAACCCCCCATACCTCCCTCCCATCAAACAGAGAACCCGCTCTCAGGCTACTGCAAAGAAGGAAGAAAAAAAAAGTTGGCAATTTAATTCAAACAAAAGAAGCTTGAAATCTATAAGCACAGCAACTCTGAGGCTTCTGGCAAATAGAATTCTAATTAGTATGTGGCTATTTTTCTTTTAGACAGATGAGCGATGCCCCCTATTGACTTTACCAGGCAGGCTGGTAAGGGGAAAATAAAGGGGGGGGGTGTGGGGGGGGCTAGCCAGCAAACACTGCAGATTGCAAATTATATTACAAACCTTGCCAAGTCCTGGCTCTTTGGCATCAGATTTTTAATGACACCCTGGAAAAGGGAAAAAGAAGCCCTCAGCTAAAGGGATAAAAATGAAGGGTTTACGCTGTGATCAGTCTTTGCTTAAAACCCAAATGGCCAAGCACACATCAGGGTTTTAAAATATTCATGATAGAAGTGAAAATGAGGATATGAAGAAGTACATTTGTTGACAACTCATTCTGCATATTAATGCAAAGGGATGATCTAATTTTAAAGGGATAGCCCGTCCTTTTCATTTTGATTTTTTTTAATTGTGACTTTTGATTACTCGGAGGCGGAAGGCAAAACATCACAGAACAGTCTAGCCCCGACAGGGAACGCGGCTTGCTTTTGATACAGACCTGGAAGTAACTACTTTGGTCTGGAATTCTGGGGGCTCAAAAACTACGCTTTTCTTCTGTGTCATGTCCCTCGTGGAACTTGACTGACCACTTTGGTTTGTCTTCACCACCCCCACTTTTTCCTTTTCATGAGACCGTCCCCTGTTGGAGGGTTTTATACACAAATAGACATATCACCACAGGCGGGGGGGAGGCCCTTCCCTTTAATAATCAGGCTGTGCCTTCTATCCTGAGGAGCCCTTTTGGACATATATGCTCCATGTTGAGGGTCTCAAGACAGAAAAAAGTGAAAGAAGACAAAGTTAGCCTCTCCCCAGGCCGAGATACCATCTCACTCTGAGCCTAAGGAGACTCATGAAATTACTTTCAATGAAAACATTTTAAGATGGATATATCAGAACACCCAACCGCAGACTCGGGCATTTGGAGTTTGGGGGGCGGGCAATAATGAATCTATTCCACTTACTTCTTTGTACAAATTTAAATGGAATTGTACCTCTTTAGAACAACACTGAGGTGCAGAAAAGGCTCTTTAAGAATTCTAAGAACTGTTTCGATTTTTTTAAAGTTTGAATATCATGCTTCTTATGACTTAGTTCCATGCTGTTGTCCTAAGGAGGCAAAAGGCCAGTGTTCACGTGAAGCAAGGAATTTTCCCCGTGCACACGAAGGTGAATCTTCCCCGAACAAAGCACTAAGCCATGGCCAGCTCACCTGCGTGTGGCCCGTGAAATGTGGGAAATGAAAGAAGACAGGTGTATTTGCGTTCATACTGCCAAGAAGTAGCCACAGGGTGAACCCAGCGGGCCAGGTACTGGCTGCTCCAGGAAACGAAATTCAAATCAGTTTCCTCCCAAAAGAATGGGGTACTTTAGAAGCTATTCCTCAGAAAGGAATCTAGCCCACATTGTTCAGGAAGCTTTTGCTGTTGTACAGAGAAGTCAACATCTATCAGTACGGATGTCACCCACGTCACTAAAATCAAGGGTTTTCTTGGAAAAATACACAAGGTCCCACAATGCATTCCCAACTCTATTTAGACAAAATATACCCATAAGCTATTTACTTTAAAAAATGCGCTTTTGTTGTTGTTATTCTGTGTAAACTTACCTAAAAATTTCTATTTCGAGCTCCTGGGCATGGCTCAGAAATGCACAAAAACAATAATTACAATTTTTTTTATAGTTCACCTGCAAAGCCATTGCTGTTGAAATCTTGTATGAGATTATTTTGGACCGTAGGGAGTTCAGAACCACCACCGCCGGGCAGGAAACAGGGAGTGTTTGAGTTTTCGAGAAGGTTCTTTGAATGCTGTCCTGAATAACCCTTCACCTGATTTGATCCCGTGTTTTTAAGGACCATGATTCATATATTCGGAAAGGGAGAGAGAAGACGGGTCCAGGCTTTGGCATGTGGGACAAGGCACAAAGTTGAGGGGCTTTTTCTAAAGGTGGCAAACGGGAGCCTCAGGTGTTGCTTTTGCGAGGGACCCTACCACTGAAAAAATTATCAAAACTTGCAATTACTCCCGACAGAGCTGCTTTTGAGTGAGAAACTTTCTCCCATCTTCCCCTCCACCCCCAACCTTGCAGACTGGTTGAATTCCATTTGCAGGTGAAGAGAGGTGACAGGCAATTTTAGCACCCAGTGGCTTAAAAGAGTTCAAATGACTACCGAAGTCGTATTAACTTGTCAAATTGACCAGTATTTTGTGTCATTGAAACATTAGAATGAATAGCTTCAGACAATAAAATTGTTTCAATTATACTGCATTAGGCTTGGGCACAAGTAAGTAAAGATGCAGAAGGCAAAAGGGACACAGTAGTCCACGTGTTCTAGAATGCTCAGAGTGGAATTCCACTGGAAACTATTTAAATGCATACCTGTTCGGAGCGTGCAGCATCCGGCAGTCCTCATAAATAAATTTCCATGAAGGGACATGGGCAAATAAGTCTGTGCTAGTCTCCCCCAAAAAAGCATGGGGCTGTTTCTTGTTGTAATATTGGCTGTGGGTATGAGCTAGATTAAAATGAAATTATCCCAAGTTATTTCAGTCACAGTACATGCGTGCTAATTGCACTAATTGAGCATTAATTGAGATTTCTTTTATAAATAGCAAGGAGGCGAGGTAAAAAGGAGCAATTTTCAGAGTCCACAATGAACACAGTTCTGTTCACCCTTCTGTTTGCACCAGAAGAGGTATTGATCCTTTGCCACGCCCCCTACTTCCTTGTTCTGAAGGTGGAATTTGCCTGGGGGAGGCAAGGCTGGGGCTGCTATGGATTCCTGCACTGCCTGCAGGTGGCTGGGGAGGGAGAGCCAAATCAGGGATTCCCCTCCGGATGGCGTGTGTGCATGCATGTGCACACACACGAGCGTGCATGTGCATGTGTACATGTGGTATTGCCCAGACTGCCAGACCACTTGCCCATATTTATTCTATGCCAAGATTCTTGGTCCCCGACTCAAGCAATGCTTATAGGATGACGGGCTGTCCTCAAGCCAAGAATCTTAGGGTTGGGTTGCTGGGCAAAGGGCAGGTAGAATAATAGAACAGGGTGAGTTTGTGTGAGGGGCACAAGGGCAAGGCATGGGGGCATAGATTGATACCATCTCTTTTTTTATAGCAAAGACCTACCATGTATTCGAGAGGTTTATATATCTATATATATTTTTTAAAGATTTTATTTTTAGAGAGAGGGAAAGAGAAGGAGAAAGAAGGGAGAAAAACATCAGTGTGTGGTTGCCTCTCATGTGTCCCCTACCGGGGATCTGGCCTGCAACCCAGGTATGTGCCCTAGACAGGGAATCGAACCAGTAACCCTTGGGTTTGCAGGCCTGTGTTCAATCCCCTGAGCCACACCAGCCAGGATATTTGTATATCATTACAACGATCCTTTCTATGTGCTGAGGACTATAAGGGAGAGGAAGACGAAGAAGACACAGCCCTTCACCGAGTTCACAGCCAAGTGTGTACATATGTATTGGGGTGGGAGTCCGTGAACTTGGACAATTGCACATTTGACCTGATGGAAGATAGAATAAGCTTCCCGACCATACCGTTTAGAAATCCCCTTTTGAGATAAGTTCTCCTTCATTGTTTTACTTTTACTGAAGGGCAATGGAAGGCATTCTAAGAACCAAATGAAATTCTTCCTTCTGATGTTAACCACGGAGTTATGTTGGGTGCCCGCGGCAGCTCCTACCGTGGTGTTTGGTGGCAATCACACCGGAGGTAAATGGCATTTATGTAGGCCTTCCGATTACCTGTTTAAAAACCCATTTACAAATTTTAGATCCCACACTAAAAATCATGCAAACGCCTTCGAATGCATTGGTCCCTTCGTGACTCTCGTTTTCTCCCGGAACAAATCCCGTGTACAATACATTATGCATGATTAAAAAAAAAAACCCACACGTATAATGATTCACTGCATATGTATGCTTACAATCACATCTCAAAGGACTTCCGTAGTCAGGCCCTAGCACAGACTAGTCTTCAGTAACTACTGGCTTGATACCGTGATTTCAAAAGAGAGCGTGGGGGGCGAGCAGTTCCAGCTGAAAGGGAGAAATGAGGAAACAGCAGTAAGCGTGGCTTTTGACTTCAGCCTTCTCTTCGAGCCGTAAGAGTCTCCAGTGGGTGGCAGACCTGCTTCCCACCTCCCAATTTTGGTGATAACCTGCAGGCTACACTTTCCAATTACCTCTTTTAAATGCCAATTAACCCATTCAGGGCTGCTTGGCACACTCTGAGCTGTCAGGAAGAGCCATTTTGCACACTAAAGCCAGAGAGTAAGAAACTCAGGTATGCACGCGCGCGCACACACACACACACACACACAGAAGTGGAGGGAGCGCCGAGGGTGGGGTGGGGGGGATGGTAGCAGAATTTTAACTCACTTACAGCAGACCTGGTAGCATTACCACGGTACTGAACGTCTCATGGAAATTTAATAACTTTTCCCCATTGATAAAAATTGAGAATAAACAGATGCTGGGAGATTCCGATGCCACTGAGAAGTACAATGAAGACCCGAAGGTATGGAGAGTATTCGCAAGAAAGCAAGCAGCAAAGGAGAGTCGGCAACGTGCCCCTTTATTCATCGTAGCCACGGTTTCCAAGCTAGATAGCCATGTAGCTTGAAAAGCAACGGCGGGCTCATTTTAACCGGATCGCCTTGGCTCTTCTATGTAGTGTTTACTCCGAAGAAAGTAGTGCTGATTTAAATGCAACATGTTCTATTTTGAAGCAATTAATGAAATTACTGTTTACTTCCATCTCCTGCCTCCGGCTCCGAGACACTTTCCAGTACTTCCTCGAGTCTTCTTACATGGGTATCTTGGGCAAGGGAAGGATGTCTTTATTTTGGGCTGGGAATGAAGAAAGGAGGAGAAGGGCCCTCCCAGCCTGGAACCTTAAGACAGATGGGGAGGGGTGTCCCCACAGACCTTCCTGCCGAGGTGGAGTGTGTGTGATGTGGGGTTGGAGTTCATTGCATGGTCGTCTGGAATGCTGGCCTTCCCTTGTAACAAAATCAAAACTCACAAGGATTTTGACTGACTTATCAAAGAGAGATGGAGAGAGAAAGACCTACCCTGGCAATGGCAGGCACTCTCCCAAGCAGGGAACAGGCTCCCCCGTTCACCAAGTGTGCAAGGTGCACAGGTGTGCAAGGAATTCATAGCAGGAGGCATTTTTCAAGACCCAGAAATTGCCGCTGTGGAATAAGATGACTTCGGCCAATAGGATGAATGAAATGCAGACAGAGGTCCAGGTTCCACTGGCCCAAACGCTGAGCAGGTAGCTCAACGCTGCTGATATGACAGGAACAACCATCAGGAGAGAGTAGACAAGCCATTTCAATCTTATGGTCCAATATAAACATCCAGGATCCAGCAGATGTGTAAAATCCAAATTTTACATTAAAGTTTTTTTTTTTCCATTAAAGGCTGTGTTCAGTCTTGTCTGTATTTTTTTTAAATTTATTTAATCTTTTTAAATATGTTATTTATTTATTTTTAGAGAGAGGGGAAGGGAGGGAGAAAGAGAGGGAGAGAAATATCAGTGTGTGATTGCCTCTCACATGGCCCCCAGTGGGGACCTGGCCTGCAACCCAGGCATGTGCCCTGACTAGGAATCGAACCAGCGACCCTTTGGTTCACAGGCCTACGCTCAATCCACCGAGCTACCCCAGCCAGGGCTAGTCTTGTCTGTATTTCACCAGTATGAGTCCTGGCCATTAAAACATTGATTTGAAGAACTGCCAAACTGAACACAAGAATACTTGTACGTCTGGCATGGTGACTATAGATGAATTGTGTTTTATAAACTGCTATAGTTTCGCCTCAGTAAGTAGCAATGTTTCTCTGCTCCTGAAATGTTTTTACGGCTTCCGACTTGGGTGCCAAGAAGGGAGAATGACGTTTCTCTACATGCAGTGACAGCTGAGTTGTTGATGCGCCTTCTGCGTAACACGGATATGACTGGTCAGGGTAAGATGTTTTAAATGTCGCTTCTTAGCTCTTGGCGAAAGTTAAATAATAAAACACAGGTTAAGAAGGGATTCAAGTCAACTTTATTTTAAGCCTGGGCCAGGGTGTAATTTTTTTGTCATTTGCCTCTCTCTCTCATGCCAGAAAGAAGAGTTAAACAGACCAGTGGCTGCCAGACGTGGGTGAAGGAGCTCAAAAGTACCAACTTCCAGTTGTAAAAGAAGTAAGTCCTGAGGCCGTAATGTACAGCATGTTGACTATAGGTAATCATATTGTATTTTGCATTTGAAAGTTGCTAAAAGAGCAAATTTTAAAAGCTCTCATCACAAGAAAAAAAAATGTCACCATCTCTGGTGATAGATGGTGACTAGATTTCCTGTGGCAATCATTTAGAAATATATACAAATATTAAATTACTAGGTTGTAAATTTGAGCCTAATATAATGTTAGGTGTCAATTATATCTCAATAAAAGTGAAATGAAATAGAAAATATGAGAGTACATTGGAGGTAATAAAAGGTAAGTACATTTCTGTGAAAAAAAAGGAATTAAAGTGGACAGTCCAATTTGCCTCCACACTGAGGAGGGGTAACAACCCAAGAAAAGGATTGAACAGGCTGTGAGTGACAGCTAACTAGTCCTCACTAGTCATGTTCGATTATTTAGTCTTTAAACTCAGGCATTTATCCCTAATGTGAAGGAAAACAGCTCATAATTTCTGTCTCTAACAAGGAAGGTTGAGTTCAGAGGGGGTGGACGAGTGGGCACGTTCCAAGTCCATCCTTGAGCCACAAGCAATAGAATAACAAAAACCTAATCCGAACTTCCCCACTGGGTCTTTATACTTCACATTTAGCAAATATCACAAAATACCAGAATAAAGCCTCAGGCCGTGAGAGTGGTTTCTGTGGCTTGAGACAGAACACAATCCATTGTTCAGACAGTTCGGAAACCTCCAGAGTATGTCATTGTAAAGTCTCCCCCAAGCCTTAGCGCGTGTTTGTGCAGTCGACATGTATTCAGTCTGAATTAAGACAAAGGAAATAGACTGTGTGTATGAGAAAAGGCGTATATATATATATATATCTGTCAGTCACAGGGAAAAAGAGATGGAAGGAGAAATAGTGAACTCTGAAAGAACACAGTATAAGTAGAGAGCCTGAGTCAATGGTCTGAACAGCCTGATCCAAAATAGGGATTTACAGTCGAGGACACCCTGGCTCTGGAATCCTTCCTCATATTCCCATCTGTTATCCAAAGAAAGGGGGGGGAAAGGAAGCTGAAACTCACCATGTGCTCCTGCTCTCTCATTCCCCTAAAGAATAAGATGCATCCTTGAAACCCCAGCTAGAGAGACGTAATTTAATATCGGTGGTATTATTATTTTTTCAATGATTCTTTTTGATACAACACACACCAAAGAGCTGTTTGGGGTGTGGAGGGACTGTTTTATAAGCAGTGGTCTGTTGTGTTCTCCGGTTCATTCTCCGTATCAGCTGGGGAACAAAAAAAAAAAAATCACAGCGAACGTCTGGACGCTGCCGTACCTGGAGTTTCACCAGATGTTCTTTGGACAGTTAAAGGACAGGCAGCTGACATATTTAGGGTGACATGTCACAGCGGAAGCAGACAATATAGATCGGTGGCTCTCAGGTTTTAAGTTAACACAAGTAAGAATGTGGAATTGTCAGGGCTGGAAGGACATGGTGACATTTTAAATATTATTTCTTCGCGCCTCATGAAGGTTAAATCATAAAACAAAGGTTAACCGGGGTTCAGCTTGATAACAAGAGAATGGAGTCAACTTTATTATAAGTACCTCTGTAGATAGATAAGGCATACATCTGTCTGTCTATTAAACTGTCTATTTATATCACTTTTCCTATCTAATTTACATACCTAGGAACATAATACCTGGCCTAAATAAATATACTGAGAAGGGGTAAAGAATTCTTTGGTGAATTTTGGAGTGAGTGGCTTTTTCATTTAAACTAACACCTAATTCCAGCAGATGCAACGCAAATCTACTGAGCAGAGAGTTTATTGGGCAATCACACGAGTGGAAGTTTTATCAATTGTTTCCCAGAAAAGACAGCGAGTGGTTGAATAGGGCCTTATCCTGGACCTAAGGATCTCAAGAAGGCAAATACTGTTGGAAGAGCGTAACGAAAATAATTTCTGTGACCCTCTCCAGAGGACACATACCTGAGACTCGCCCACTCTCTGATGGGAAATTAGAGACTCACAATGTTATTATGTTCTTTGTTTTATGGCAAAAGGTTCACAGGAGGTTTTTGGAAGGCCGTTCCACAGGCATGCAAGAAATTTTTCAAAGCACGTTAACGTGACTGCCTTGCTTCTGCATTGGCCCAGCACACGCCAGCAATGTACGTGTCGCGCCGCTGAGGCACACGACAGAAGGTGGATGGATATTTACTCAAGAAAATTCAAGCCATGGCCTTTCATTTCCAGGGAACTGCTACCTAATCTCAGCGCAGCCACGAGACAAAGGATACCTCATCCCTCTTACGCCTGAACCACGAACCAGCCCTTTGTGAACCACCTAAGCGATTAGAATAATGACTGGAAAGAAAGAAAGAAAAAAAAAAGATAACATACAAATTTCACTCAGATCTGCGTTGGATTACTTCCTCGTGCCCTTGCTTTTATTGAGTGATTTGGAGTTTCATTAGAATTCAGAATTCCCGTGGAAAGAGAAACCTTGGTGCCAGACTCCTTTCAAGGGATTGCAGCCTGACCCATCAAAATGAAAAGGCTCGATGTTGTGGTGACAGGTCCCCAAGCAGCCCTGAGTGACAGCTTCATTTCAGGAGTTCTCAGATGAGGTTTGAATCGAGGGGGGAGAGATAGTGCCGGGGACACTTTGTTCCTTAAAAGTGACAGAGTCAAGCCTTCGGTTCACAGACCAGGGGCCAGGGTACAAAAGGAGGCAGGAACGAGCCTTTGCCGGTGCATCTCTGAATTTATTATTAATGTCTCACGAATATTTGCTCCACACAAGGGTTTGTTTCGTACTTAAGAGTTCTTCCCCGTAGATTTCTTTTTATTAGAAACGTACGGAGAAAATAAAAAAGACAGGAGAGGAAACGCTGTGTAAAGATACGAATGCCAATGTACAGAACTCTGGACAATTTCTCCAAAGGAATCGTGATTCAGGTAGAACATTCTCCCCACAAATACTAAAAAAAAAAAATCTCATCAGACGACCCACTGAAGTCTATCTTTGCCAAAGAAAAGTGTAAGCTATTTCTCTTTTGATACGATCTGATTTGAACCACAGTAATACTGCAAAATAATAATGGATAACAGGTCTTCGTCACTGTGCATTCACTCTCCCAGGGTAAATTTTGCTCATCTTTTCTGGAAATAAGACGCCTAATAATGTGGAGTGGCTAGCTACCACTCGGTGGATGGAAAGCGATCAGATCTGTACATTTCCAGGGTCGTAAAGACTGGCTCAGTCCCTGTTCTCGCCTCCAGGGCCCCTGCTGCTAAGGAGAGGCAGCTGAGAAGGAGCAGACAATAGACAAAACTGAGCTGCATCACCCAGCATTGCTTTCATAACACTCTCCATGGGTAGTTTCCATCTCGAGAACAATGGTATCGTGGAGCAGGAAAGACAACACGATGTACGCCTACTTTCTTCGAATAATGAGCATCATTTGGGAAACTCCTTTTAAGAAAGTAGAAGAATTTTCTATGGGTTGTAAATAAAGGGCTTCCTTCTTCTGCATCCAAAATTCGTGGCTCCTATTGCCTATAGGGCAAAAAAAGTATTTCCTTTGCCTCTTGAGTTACACGCTAAAGCCGGAGCATAGCACAGCCCTGTTCTTAAGATGCGTGGAGATTGTAATTATTTTTAAAGGGAGCCATAGAGCCTAGAGAAGCAGAAACCTACTGATTTTCCAAAGTCTATGTTAGGGATACTCTTAGCAAACTCGATCCTACATATTTTTCTTTGACCCCGTTTTCTTATGTTTGTTTTTATTTCTCTCAATGCATGGGGTCCTACAAAATTCAGAGGAGAGAAAAATGCATCTTTTCAAAGGGAAAGGTAAATCTTAAAAGCCCCATGCATTTTTATTCCATCAAATTCAAATCCCTTTGATTTTAAGGAATTTCACTTAGAGCTAATATATGTGTTAATAAAATACAGAACATGTTTTGCCAATGTTAATTTGTGTTGAAGTTTTTATCCCACATTTCCGAATGAGTGTGAATTCCTGGTTCTTCATTTTCCTGGGATGATTTTATCTCGGGCTCTAGAAATCTCGGGGCAAAAAGTATTTAAGTAAATCCGACAAAACACAACTAAATCATTTGTGAAATAAATTTGTTTCAAACATCTGGGTGTTTCTGTATAAAAGATTGAGTACCGGCAGTTGTATTCTGACTTTTTCCAGAAACTTAGCTGAATGTTCACCTTCACTGTGTGTTACTTTACCTGCACTTCTGCCATAGACCAATGTGAACGGAATAACGAATGCATGCTGGGAAGTTTCTTGGTTGACTTAAATGCTTTCAGTTTCATTCTGTTCATTCAGCAATTTATTGAGCACCTACTATAACCGTGCTGGAAACCCAATAGTCAGTAGGCAATAGCTTCCCAGTAGAAGAGGGAGGGTCCAGCTTGCCCAAAAGTTCACTATTCATTGCACATGCCAGCTCTCTCTTCATGTGGGAAGGTCTCCTCAAGGAGATGAGAATTTCTTGTTTTTCCTTATTCCTCGATTCCTATCCAGAATGACTCTGGAAGGGGAGTAGCGAGTCCGATTTGCAATCATTTCACTGTTATTTTACCCTTTTTGGAGGGTCTCTTAATATGTGTGTAGGCAAGTTCTATTACAATGAGTTTTGATGTGGAAGTTTAACAAGGAAGGAGGGGCCAGCCGATTAGAGATGGGGTTTGAGAAGTGGATAAGAGAGTGTAAATAGTGAGTTTTGGGGGAAACAGAAAAACAAAATAGCCACGTTGGGAAAGTTTCAATATGTTTTGCCCTACAAAGACAAAACGCTGCTCATTCAAAATCTACAGGTAACTATATCTTTTCCCTGAAAATGGTGCTCATTGTGAATTAAAACAACATACAGAAATTTATAAATCCCTTTATGGTCTACCCATACCTCTTCAACGCCGTCCCTAACAGCTGTGGCACACCCTTTGAGACCCATTGTCGTGTGTGTGTGTGTACGTGTGTGTGTATATAGCATATAAACATATAAATGGAATAATACATTCCATATATTTACATGAATGAAATAATATATATGCATGTGCATATGCTGATAGACGAACACTTGGAAAACATCTATCAACTTTTTTTAATGGCTGCGTGATATTCTGCATCTTGCACACTCAGCTCGTTTTAAAATTGTGGTCTTAGTAAAAGGGCGCAGAGCATGCAAACACGCCCTTAAATATGTGCGTTCATTGTTCTGTCATTATTTCATCGGAATGAATTTTAGAAGGGAAATTCTTGGGTCAGATGGCATGGTCATTTAAAATTTCTCTGCATGCTGACCAATTGTGTTCTGGAGAAGGGGTGACAGTCCACATTTCGACACGCTGGGCACTAAAGAGCCCATTCCCCCCGGTCCTTTGCCAAAATGACGTTATCGTGGTTGAAATCTTTGCATTCTAGCACGTGAAACTTCGACTGCGTGTTTTTTTTTATAACTTGCATTTCTTTTCTGATTGACGAGGCTCAGCATTTTGGGGATCCTTATTGGTGTTTGAATTCCTTTTGTGTGTGTGAATAGTTGTTCGGGCATTTCATCTTCTTTGTGTGAATGTGTTGCCTGTCTTGTATTCATGGACTCATTTTCCAAAGTTTTGAAAGGAATATGAAATTTCTGACCAGCTAAGCAATGCTTTAGTTTTCATTAATTTCGTCATTGCTTTATTCTTTTATTCTCTTTACTTTTTTATTTGTTGCAGTAGCCAGTTCTTCATTGTAATTCACTTGGGGATGTGGGAGTAAAAAAACTCAGTTACAGAATTTGATCTCGGAAAACTATTTCAAGATGTTATTGTAATTACACTCCCCTCCGAAGCATAGGGACAGACTCGTGGTAGTGTGATCTGTGATGAGTTTTATCCATTTGAAGATCCTGGGCCCAAATTGCCTATAGGATCAATATTGATTCAGTAAATGGTGAGCAAAAATAGGGTGCCAACTTCCTTTTAAAAGATTCATAGAGAAAGAAATAGGTTACAATTTTAGTGCTCTGAGTAATACTTTTCAGGCTGGGACAATTTACAGAACGTGAAGTTCAAACATGATGTTTATTCTGTAATCTAAATGGCCCAAACTTTAAAACACGGCTGAGAAACCCCTCTAGCTTAATTGATTACTTAAAGTATTGCTTACAAAGGAATCTGTTCAAAATTTCGTCTGAGGCCCTAGGCAGCACATAAGAAGAAAATTAAAATATCTGAATAATTTGAATTCCAGTGGCCAGGGAAAACAAAAATGATGACAATAAATCACTAAAATGATTTCCGTGCTGGGACCTTTTACACTAGACACTAATTTTTGGAGACCTTTTGAAAACCGAAACAGAGGATGATTTAAAGCATCCCCCTTTCCTCCCGATCTGAGCTTTCACAGACCTGAATGCTGATTGGAAAATCCTTCCTGGTTTCCCCGAAGAAAAAGGGTAGTAATGACTATATTAATATGACATTTCAACATAGCACACAATGCAAAACAAGTTTGGGAAAAAAAAATAAAAGATAAGAAGAAGAAAGGAAAAGAAAACTACCCCCAAATGCGAAGAGCTCTGGATGCAATCTCCCCCAAGTGTGGATTTTATTTGTGCCTCATCAGTCATAAACACCCAAATGTAACTCTTTCACTAGAACTCCTTTTGAGTTCAATGTGATAATGAATGTGAAGAGTCTATGCAGGGGAGGGGTGGGGGCGCGGGCGGAGGGGGCAGGGGGGAGTCGAGGCGGTGGGGGGGGGGGACTCTGTGATTTTGCAGGTTCACACCAGATAGGCAATTTTTATAGCCTGAAAAGGGGATGTTTTCTTTTGTTAATGGCTTACAATCCGATGAAAGGACTCATCAGTCTATTTTAGTGCCCTACCACATGGCGCGTATCTTTTATAAATTACAGGCTGGGCGTTGTGTTCACTTGGGGAGAGAAAGGTTGGTTTTTCTCGCTGTGAGCCATCCTGTCTAATTGTCGTATGCAAATAAAAGCAATTATAAGGCTTTTAGGGTGAAGGGATGACAGCTGAGTTTGGCAGTTGGGAAGGCCTCACCCACCTTGTTGGCATAGCAACAAGGAAGAAAAGGACAAAATAGTGTGTATACACAGGAAATATATATGTTTGGGTTCAAGAATTTTAAAATATAGACCAATGTGGAAATGTGAGTGTCAATATGGGTAATGAAGGCCTTTGTTTAAAACATTATTTAAATGAAACTCTTATTTGTTTCTCGGCCCTTTGGATGATCCTTGTCATCTAACTACCATTTATCTGCTATGATTTGTGATTTTCAGTTGCTACTTTGAAAGTTCTGTGCAGATCATAACAACACGTTCAATAATTAAGAAATTAGGAGTTCTGGATTTTTGCAACCTTTGGAAATACCACTGGGTGGGAATTTTGTGAAAGGCAAAGACGTGGTAGAGGAGATGATGTCATGGGGGCACAGGGAGCACAATACACGGCTCACAGCGCATAAAGTTCAATATTTTTTTAAAAAAATGTTTGTGCTAAAGTGTTAAACAAGTTGAATAAATAGCATACAAAATTAAAATGAGTCACAAATGGATATCTTCTATGCCAATTTATTTCACAATTACTCTTGTGGAAGCTTTCATGAATTAAATATGAGTTCTGTCTTGAAATTAGGTGTTATAAGGCTAAATTACAACAGGCAGGCAGTAATTGAGGTGGTAGCAACACGGGGTCTGGTGAACTAATCTCTTGCCATGTCACGTGGCTCGCCGACAGCCAATCAGGAGCTGCCCATCACAAAAACAGAGGCAGCTGAGAAAAATTGATTTCTCATCTGAGCCATATTTGATAGCTTTTGAAATCGAAAATTGAAATTAACTAACCTAAGCCCCGTTGTAACAAAAGAGCAAATTAAATATGCAACATCGCTTCCTATTGGCAGTAAGAGGACCTGCCAAGGTAAATTTGTAAATAGAGTTTAAGATGCAATTCTGTTCTCGTTCACTCACTCCCTTTCGGTGTATAAGTGAGAGTGTAGAGTGGCTTTATAAATTATTTATAAAAAAATCATCAGCTGCAAATGGCCACTGTGGTTAAGGACATCCACAGAGGAAATCATTGTATTAAGAGAGCTCCTTGAATGAATCAAAATTAAAAATCATCCTCAATGATTCAGACATTACTTACAATAAAAAGTAGGAATATTTTGAACTTCCTTTTCCAAACTTTGCTTTTTATTCATCTTCCACACAGCTCAAAAAAAAAAAAAATAAAGAAATAAAAAATAAAAATCTACCGTGATTTACCGTAATTAAAAAAACAAACAAATGTGCCATGGGTTTAACCATCCAACCATCATGTAAATAATTATACGAATTCATTTTGGTGTGCTAACTGCTTCAAGCAAACGGACCGCTCCACTGTGTAAGATGTGACACTTTCAAGTGCAGCACTTTGAAAATAATTTCCCAAATGAATGCTGGTGATACAGTACGTATGGCTATTGATTTTGAATTTATAAATTTCCTAGATCAGATGAAGGAAATGGATGTCTCCGAGGCTATATCCTAGCTAATCCAGGAATGACAGTTTTTTAATTTATTATTTTACTCCTGCCTGCTGCAATAGGCTGCCCATGATAATGTCTGTTTAACTACAGAGAAAGTGTTTTTGGTCCTCACTTTTTATTGCATTTGTAAGTAGGCAAATTAATTTTATACGTTGAAGGGATAGATGGTGGAAGATAAAAAATCATAAAATCGTCACACAACCCTGTCTTCCTTGCTCAGAGCTGAACCCTATAGAATTCAATGTCAAGTGTAATGGAAGGTATTACACTTAGCCTGCCTGTCAGCGCACAGATCCCGTAAAATCATTTTCTGTTCTAATTTATTATTTTTGGTGTCAATCAGCCCCCGACGAGATGAGTAACCTCATTCGGTACTGGGATCAGCTACTCAGCACTTTGTAAATGCAGCTGAAGTAGCTGTCACTGCCTGTATTGGAAGACGTAGTCGAGGTTCAAAAAGTTTGTCTTGTGTGCAGAAATCTTGTTGGGGAAAAAAACCTTCAGAAAAGAAAAGCCAGAATGTTTATTTATTTTTTTTTCCATTTTTCCTGTAAGAAGCAAACTGCAACGGGGCACCAAGATACTAGACATCATTTCCAAACGCTAAGTTATGGGCCGGGCCTAATTTCCTGATGGGCCTACAGATAGAATTGTTTTTACAATTGCTGTGCTTTGATTGTTTTAGCTTTGCCTCCTCTCTGTGGAAGGTGGTAAGGGGCAGAAACATGCCCAAGATGAGCAGACCCCCTGGAAGGTGACATAACCAAAGCTGGGCCCTGGCTGGGTAGCTCAATTGGTCGTGGGTTCGATCCCCAGTCAGGGCACATGCAAGACTCAACCAGTGAATGTAAAAATAAACGGAACAACAAATCTCTCTCTTTCTCCTCCTTTCCATCTCCCTCTAAAATCAATAGTAATAATAATAATAAAACCCAAAGCTGAACTCAAACTAAATGCAGTATCTTTATTCCTTGAGTATTTTCCTTCATCCCCCCCTACTCAAATTTCTAAGATAATGCTTGATAAATCGCATTATTAGTGATAATAGATTCATAACCCTTTTACCCAAATTAGCTGGCTGAGTTCCAGAAATAGCATTAACTAGATAAGAGTCCATGGTATTGTTTTCATTCAATCCCTGATTAATAATAAAAGAAAAGAAGTCTAGAGGAATTTATAAAGGCAAGTCGTGGACTTTTGTTGGTTTCCTACCCTGAAGGTGGGAATTTAAGTTTCTGACTCCAGATTATATGACATGATTCAAATGTCTTTTATTTCCTGAAATTAGAATCAAAATTATAAAATGTTCTACTCTTTCAACTTTTCTGTACATTTTGAAATTTTCTAAAGACTAACATGGAGAAAGGTGAATGTTCTGTAGGTAAAACAAAATAAAAGTTGGCACATAATTAAAATGTATATCAATTTCCCGATGATACAATTGTACTTGCATCTGCCTAACTTTCTAAACCAAAATAAATTCCAATGTAGCAAAAAATAAATAACATGACGATTAACATGCCGAAGAATGGAGTTAAAAATGGCAATTTCAAACTGAGGCTTTCTCCTTGAAGTAATCAGAACCCTCAAAAGAGAATTAAAAAGCAAACTCTCTCTGTGGGAAAAATAAGGAAATTATAAAACGTTCAACTTTACATTGAAGTTCACGCACAGAAGAAAATGGTTATATAGCAACTCTTTTATTATTTAGTGTGACATCGGAAATACTTGGTACTGGGTATTGGTCAGTGAGGAGAGATGGAAACTGTCAATAACCCATGTGCCTGTGTGTGTAGATTGAATATTAGCTCCAGACGCAACCAGTTTTCTTAAGCACCTACTATGCGCCGGGACCTATGCTTTGTGCTCATTGCCTTTCTCAAATTCTCTTTTGTGGATTGTGTCCTTGACTTTTGTAAAATGCTTTGCGAATATCTGGACATAGACTACATCTGGTATTTTTCTCACGTCCTTCAAAACAGCAGCCCTCCCAGAAGGACAGAGCAACTCACAACAAGCCTTTCCTAGCGCTCGCAGTTTGGTGTTCTCGGTGATGACAAGACATTCACCTACAATCGGGGGCTATCGTCCACCTCACTCACGTGTATCTTCGTGAACCTACATTCCAACACACGGGGGACCTTGTGGGGTTGTGTTAATGTCCCAAAGCATTGTGTGGTGTGTGATCCCTAGCAAGGTCTCAGGAACTGGCCACAGTCAGCCTTGCAGAAGTGAAGATTCCAGCACATCATGAGGAGCCAAACAGGTGATGGACCATAGGCACACTTGTGGAGCGATTCTTACGGAAGAAGAAAAAAAACGGTACCGCTTATTCAGAACCTCTCGCGTGTATGTTTAAGGGCATTCCACATGGACTTTAAAGGGTTATTTAACCCTCACGATAACCCTGAGACACAGATACTGTGCTTATAATGCCCATTTTACAGATTATTAAGTTAAACTCTTAAGAGTTCAATAACCAGATCCCAACCAACAGCTGTGTCCAAGTGACACCTTTTCTTTATATTGAAAAAGCTATGTCACTTAACAGATGTCCAACAATGCACAGCATCAAGCTATTCTAAACACACTCAGCAAATGAATGGTAGTTTTGCATATTGGAGAGCAGAGAATAATTCTTATCTCATTTTTACAAGTGACTTTTTAAGACTATGTGGATTTATAAGACTGTATATATTCCTGTTATCCCTAACATATAGCTGTGTAGGCAAACAGTGTAAAAGAGATAAAGAATCAGTTACGTTCTGAAAAAGGGAATATATTACAGAAAAAAAAATGCCTCATATGCATATTCTGATATGACTTCTTTAATTTCCTTTCTGAGCAAGGTCAGATTCACGCATCTTCAGTTCCCCGAAGATTTGATAAGCACGCACTCCAGAGAGTCCTCTATACTCAGGACCCTCGCCATTCAACTGTGGTCTCCTGTGAATTTTTCTTGTTTTTCTTTTGCTTAAGATCTTGGATTGGCCTTTGTGTCTTTTTGAAAAGTTTCTTTTCTTTTTTGCTGCATGGATTGGATTTAAGTCAGTGAGCGTTCTCTGAGATCCATTTTCTCAATTCTGCCATGCTGAGGGCTGAATCTCTTCTGTTATTAATCACCACTTCTCGATGCTGAGCATCTGCTTCGGTGCTGGGTTACCTCTGGATTGAAAACCCATTAGACAGGTTCATCTGAATATCCCCTCCTCATGCCTCCTGTTCCCAGGACATACACAGTGAGCAACGGAAAAGTTAAGAGTTGGCAACCTTATCCAGACATTTCTAATCAGAAGCTAGGGCTGTCTTTCAGCCAACATGTAAGATTTTTATCATTTTGGAAAACAGAGGATTTTGGGGGTTCATCAATTACATATTTGGTGCATCAGTGGGATGATGCCCAGGAAGTGGTCCATGTCATCCCCCCACCCCATGCACATCAGCATCCTTATTATAATTTTATAACTTTGTATGTTTGCATATCGGATTTTGCAGAAACAAGTCCCTCTTGGTGGATTTTAACAGGCAGCAATGCGAGAGGGTTGCATTTCTTTCTGAGACATGCAGGGAAGGTGGCGGGCACTTGAGAAATCCTCTTAGTCTTTGTTGGTGACATCTTATTTCCACGTGGCCCCTTTCCCTGACGTGAGGGTTCGCCAGGTGAGCCAGGACTGATTGATTTCTGCTTGGCTCTAGGGCAGCGAAGCCCGCTAGGTCAATCTTAAGCATCATAAACTTCTTTTTATGAAGATTCAATTTGACTTTACTGGTTAGAGTCTGCTTTAAATTGGAAGGACAGAGACAAACTAGCTGCTTCTGGTTCCTACGCCGTCTCCCGCACATGAAGTAAAAAAAAAAAAATGCTGCTAAATTCTACACTCACCGCCTGCAGCATCCCGGGTTCGAATCCATGAAAATACTTCAGTGGGACGGGCTTAGTGATCCCTGGCACAGAGGGAGCCTCCCCAAGCCCCGCCCTTCCGTGGCCTTTATCCAAAAGGAGAAAAATGATCAGAATTCCAGGAGGCTTCAAACATGCCCAGGACCATAAAAACTCGAGTGGAGGCGGGTCTGTCCTGAGAACGTCTCTGTAGAACAAAGTCTGAAGAGAATATTCAGGCACTGGACCAGGCTGATAACTCTAAGAAGCCTACAGAGGATTTTAATCTTAAAATTGCTGATGCAGAGAAGAAAGCGCCGGCTTCAGATCTCCGAAACGGGTTTTCTCTTTTAATTCTCCATGTCGAGATTGTTTGTAGCGAAGGGGAGTTTTCAAAGAAGTGGGGCCGGCTCTCCCAGATATAAAAATGCGACTTGGTTATCTGAAACTTTTATATGCTTGCGAAGATTAGGACCCTGAACATTTCTTAGGAGAATGCTATTTTGGTCGAATTTTTTTTTTCTTTTCTGTATGCTTTTAAAAATTGTACAGGGTTTCAGCCAAACGAAGCTCTAAATGAGATTGCAAATTTCTTAAGAATTGACTTTCTCTTCAATACTTATTTTTTATACTCTAAAATCAATGCTGTAAGAATCACGTACCTAGACATTTCAAAAGCTGGCAATGTATTCCCCAGTAAGAGGAAATACAGGGAATTGCCTCTCTCTCCCTCTTTCTCTCTCTTTCTGTCTCCTCTTTCCCCCTCTCTCTCTGATTCTAAAATCAATCAGTAAAAAAAAAGCACATGCTAAAACTTTGGAGAACTGTTCTTTCACAAAATTAACATTTTCCACCTTGGAGCCATTTTCACACATTCGGTTTTACTGGGAATTATTTTTTCAGGGGTCAGTACATGAAGGGTCATTAAATAAATAAGCTAAAATATGGGGAGATTCAGAATGTTAATTAAGATTTTGAAGGAGTTGCTAAGGAAAAAATCAGTCTGCCACTCATGAAAAAGGATCAACAAACAACCACAGGTTATTTTAAAGGATTTATTTAACACTGCAGACCTTCTCATTTGCACACACATATGTAAATATGAATATATGTACTTAATTCTGGCGGAATTGTGCCTCGTTATTTGGAAATTTTGGCAATAAAATTTCCTCGATTTTTCTTTGTCTCTCCATGATTATTCTCGCAATTTATGTTCTTCAAACTTGAAACAACTCAGGCTAAAAGGGAACAAGCGGTTCGTTTTGTCACCATTTTTAAATAAATATCTGGGAAGGTCCGGAGAACACTATCAGGCCTTTAATTTTGACAAGCTGATTGGGTATGGTGTATTACAGTTGTCTTTTAAAAAGTCAGTATTCTTCCATTTTCTACACAGGGAAAAAAAAAACCTAACCGTAGAAATTGTATGACACGGTGGCTTAGTCTCAGGTACGAATAGCTGCTCTTAGATTCTTAACTGGCACCACTTAAAAATATAAGAGGTATCATCTTAGGTTTGGCCAAGTTCAGACACTGGTACGCCCAAGAGACATATAATCTTCAGAGCTTGTCCCATAGCCATCAGGGCAAAAGGTGAGCCGAGCATCATGCAAGTGTTCCCGATTTCCCTGAAGGACTCAGGACGTGTGACCCATTCATAAGGGTAGTGACAAGCCATACTGCAAGTTTGGGGTTCAAAAGATGACCGCATGAGGGGGGTAGGGCGATAATATTAACGTCTTCCAATTCTACTTCCAAGGTTGAAACATCACTTTCCTGATGCCCAGAGTAGACGGATCCTTACAAAGAAAGCCTCACATCTCTCTTCCTCTTGGTCTCCTTAAGGTTTGGAATTATATATCTGCCTGATAATATCACAAAACCCTCTTTCCTCCACCAGTGTGGCTTACCCTAACCTGTGTTGCTTACCTTAGTATCCTCAGTACCCATCATGGCGCCTGACACATAGTAGGTGCTCAATAAATTTTCATTGGGTGAATGAAGGGACCTATTAAATAATTCAAGGATTTTCTTGTCTGCTTCAGACTAGTGGGTTGTTCGGGCTGAAGAGCCCTCAGAAGCGAGCTAGCTAATCTTAGCTTAGTGATGCTGCCTCAATTTGGGGGAACATACTTCCAAAGATTTTTAAAAAAATCTTTGAAAGTATTTTCGTCTAAATCTTTTTGACTTAGATGAAAGAGGAAGCAG
>VMDR010009444.1:0-33395 GCA_007922815.1 Macrotus californicus
TAATAATATAGAAGTAATCAATTAATAATTATGAGTCACTAAAAAAATGTTCTCCAGCTGCAATTCAAATGTGCCTATAAATGTAGAATGATTTACAAAGGAAAATAAGGGTTCATCACTTGATATTTCTTGTGCATAAATAATGGAATATAGCCTTCTCATTATCCCAAATACATTATGGTGAAACACTACTGTAATTCTGATCTCTTCAAACAAACAAAATATCTCTTCAAAAACCATATAACATAGGCTTTAGAGCATACATCATACAACTAGAGAATTTATCACTTTCTCCACAGGAAGGTCAGATGCAAAGTTACATAGTCTATACTGAACCACAAACGAAGCATCTTGGATGAAGTTAATGTCATCACACCCTTTGAATGAGCAGTCTGGCCAGGAATAAGTCATTAAAGAGAAGCACTGGAGAGCCCCCAGGCCAGTTATATTAATTAATATGTCATTGTAAGTTATATGGAAACCTCAGTAAAAGCTGTAAAGAATTAAACTATTACTTGTCACATTTTAGTAATGACTACAACACTGTAGAACCTCATAATTGAATTCATTCTGTGCATCTGACAAACACACAGATCCTAATTATGTATTTGCTATAACGTGTATTTCAGTCCTCATGGCAGGCTTTCCAGCCAATTTTAAACTATAGTGCTGATTTTCATGTCACCAACTTTATTTTAATTTAATTTCTGGGCTCTTTACACAAACACAGAATTTTAGCTACAACTTTAGGAATTTCCCAGGCCTCCTAATTATTCATGGCCAGAATGAGACCTCAAAGTCACAGTATGGCATTTATAACACTGGGACTATTTTGTTAAAATTTCTATACGGGCTTTCACACTGCACATCAAGGAACCCTTCCAAGACTTTAAATGGCAACATACAAATATGAGAAATGTCCAGAAACTATGTGTACTTCCATTTAGGATATGGGAAAGAATACTTTTAATTTTAAAAAAATTCATAACTTCACCATCCAATACAGTCACTGCTAGCCACATGGAGATGCGAAAGCACTGGAAATGTGACTAGTCCAAATTGAAATGTGCATAAAGTGTTAATTAACCAGATTTCTAAAGCTTAGTACCAAAACATATATAGTAGCTCATATTTTTTATTAAACTAGAAATAATAATTTTCACTTAACTAGAAAATGAAATAACATTTTAGAAATATTAAATAAAGTAAATTATATGACCAAAATTATTTCCTGTTTCTTTTTATTTTTGAGATGTAACTACAAGAAAATTTTAAGTTGCATATGTAGCTTGTGTTATTTTTCTGGCTAGTGCTGGTCTAGACAATTAAATGAATAGTTATTCATTATATACCTAACCCTGTGATTCATTTGGATCGCCATAATCTTCCACACACAGGCAGTAATGACATAGCTGACTTACAGCGCATCCCTAATGCGTGGATGTGAAAAACCGCTGTCGCTCACTGCCTTGTCCCCTTCCCCCTCCATTACTACCACAACTCAGTCTCTTATCTTTGCCTCCTTATCTTCTTCCATCATTGTCTGCTCCTGGCCATGTTACCCATCAGTTCCTGCCACTACTGACCAGCACTAGAAGACTGAAATATTCCTACCCTCAAGGCCCCTTCAATCCTTGGCCATGTGGCCATTTAAAACATCATTGGTCTTAGTATTCTTTCATTTACTTTCTGATTTTTTATTAGCATGACATAATGTATGTAATGGAGCATGGCCTCAGAAAAGCTGATACAGTCTTATACAGGGATTTTCCATGTTCTCTGCCCTAAAGAAGATTACCACCATGTATCAGATAAGACGTTCAAATATGAAACAACAAGGAAGAATGAAAAAGAAATCAAACCTTGAAATATGTGGATGGACTGTAACCACAGCTCATAGAGATTTCCTTTGAAAAAAAAGTATTAAGTATTGTCCAACTGGTTTTCTACCTTAAATGTCATTGATAGGACCATGGAGTCGACATGCTTGTTTCCTGTACTGTTCCCAAGCATTTAACTGAAATTAAAAAAAAAAAAAGAAAGAAAGTATTGACTTGTAGAAAAACAAAATAAAAATATTTTATTGACTTCAAGATTTTGATGACTAGAAGCAATGACTTGGATATATTATCTCAGATCTTACATACTCACATATAAACTCAAGATTTTTAAAAACTGCTTGCAAATAAATGGAATGTTTACATATGAAGAATTCATGTTCCTCAGAACTAAAACAAAATTCTGCGGAAATCCAAAGAATGAAACTGTAAATTTTCTATTTGAAATTTGAAAGGATATAAGCCAGAGCTCCAACTGCCATAGCCCTAAGCAGATAAACTATCACCTCCCCAAGTTTTGCTTGGTGTACCTTAGAACTGGTCAGCTCATGTCAGTTCACAAACTTTGGTCAGTAATGTGTATTAATCACCAATTATGTGACTTTTTCCTAGGGAAGGATTTTTTAACCACCTTGTTAACAATTCAAGGAGGGGTATGTCTGCCTGTTAAAACTGGTATCTAATCTTGGTCTAACAAATGTGTTCCAAGTAACAGGGCAAAGTTCACAATTTCTCCAGGTCTTCAATCTCCATCCTTTCTAAAAAATCCATATGTCATATAATATTCTGACTGCAATTCACCTTCCAGCTTAACCTTGGCCTTCGCCCGTAATTATAAAAGGCCCGGATAATGACAGTAATTCAGCTTGGTCCTGCTCATGTGGCAGAGCAGTCAATACTGCTGTGGTATTTCACACATCATCTCCTATTTTCATTTACTTCCTTTGAAATATCTGCGAGAGTCTGCATAGGGTCTACACCCCGGTACTCAGGAATGAAGCAGCAGTTGTCAAGGGCTACTCATGTAAAAGGAAACATAATAAAGGTAACAACCACAAAAAAGCTTTAGGCACTGCAAGATAAATAAATAAAAACATGACAGAAATAAAAGTACAGGATAAATTATTTCCAGTTTTTGAAGCCTATAAATGTGAGATTTTCACAGCAATCACAACAATACCCTATGTGTACATATTACAAAATTGTTAAACAAGAAAATATGAAAGTATCATACTTGTTACTACATACATGAATCTTATATTTATATATTCTAATTCCTGTAGTTTTCTATAGCAGCATATACCCCAAAACATTTTACCATTTTGAATACAAATTAAAATTTAGAACAGATGTACTGAAATGAATTTCAAGTAGCCACACTCCATAAATATAATTCTACCCATGTAATATCTAGTGATACACAATTACTCAATAATTGCTTGTTGAATAAATGAATGAACTATGAATAAATGCCGAAGTATGGAGTTTTAGATTTTTCTTTAAACAATGTTTATTGAAAACTACTAATTAATTGTGCTATGCAGGCACCATGTAGTTTCTCACTGGTTCCTTTTCCCCTAGACGATGAGGTGCAGAAATTCCCTAAAACATCTCTTAACTGAAGATCAGTGAGTGTAAAGAGAGGTAGAGGCTGGGAGGGGGGAAAATTTAGCAAGTCCATTTCATAACATCTGTTTCCTGTAGCAGTGATTAGCTCATCAGCAAATCCGCTTTGTGTCTGCTGCTTCATATTTTTAATTCAGTGATTTGAAAGGAAAACAAATTTAACAGATGATACTTTCTACATATACTGCAAACACTAGTGAAGACACAAAAATGGAAAGAACAGTCAAATAGCAATAGAAAACAGAGATTCTCCCTCAACTGACTTGCGGTTGAGGAAGGGAATCCAAAACAACATGCGCACACACACACACAGAGTCATAATGGGGCATATAAAATTAGAAATAAATAGGTATACAGTCATGTAACAAATCTTTGTTCTAATAGTGGCCATGGCTTACAGAGGTGTTCTCCACAATTCCATTTAATTCACTGTGTGGTATCACAAAATTAAGGACATGTACACAAAACATCTCTAACTGATAAGGGAAGAACAGTATTTCTGAATAGCACATATATCCATTATTGACCAAGTTGAGTTTCTTTCCCAAGTGTAGCTCAAAAAATATGTGTCAATCCTTTGTAAACTTGCCCCCCTTCAGATATTCCTTTAAAAAATCAAACAGTTATTTCCTGAAGCTCGTAGACCCTCTGCACTCGTAGAGAAACGGACTGTTTCTGTGCATTTTAACAGTGGCATCAAATGATTTCCCTAGTGCTTATTCATTCAAGGAAAATGTGTTCTTATGACCCTTGTTTCAGAAAATTAAAGTGAATAATTGGAGGAGTTACTGTATAATTAAAAATTATGGCATGTGTATTGCCAGCTTAACAACAGATAATTTTACCTTTCATCTACACCTCGCAAACTCTCTAATGAACATTACCCTCAAATGAATTAAGTGACAATGATACAGGATTTCATAAGATGCTCAATGATGGCACTAAGACAAAATTCACAAGAGCATAATTTGATTACAGTGAATTAATGGCTGAATTTCTGGTTATACCCTTGCTACAGCGAAAATTTTATATGGGAAAATAGGTCTCAACATCTTCACTTTTTCTTAGTCACAAGCAGGTAAAACAGGCAGGAGAAGCTTGTGAAATGTTTCACATGGCTCTAGCCTTTAAAATGAACATTAATCAAGAATATGGATCTGTGAGAGTTCTGCTTTTCCACGCCTGCTTTTGGTCGTGGAACAAATAGCATTGCTGACACTATGTATCAAGCTTGCCTTCTACCTCTGCATTTACGGTTACTCCTTACATTTTTCTCACTTCAGTTATTTCATATTGACACATTATTTCCCTTTCTGAAGAAAGCAAAGATTGACCATTGGTTTACAAAGACCAATGTTTACAGCTGGATAACTTAACAAATTAATATTCATAATCAAGTGTAAAGCAGAAGGGATCAGGATCATTTTGAGCCATGGCGAGGTAGCAGGTTAGGAGGAGGTATGGCCCCCAGAACGGGCTTTGCACAGATGTCAGCCTGGAGCTGGTTTAAGTGGATTTCCCCCTGGCAACTCTAATGCCACAGCCAGAAGCAGAGCTGCACCCTGAAGGACCTGTCAGAATGAATCTCGCCAAGAATCTAACTGGAAATGATATTTCTGGGTTAATAACAGTGACAATTGATTAGAATTGCATAATGTATTAATACTAGGCGTTTTCCTATTCATTGAATCAGCAAATCCTAGCTACAATCCTATAAAATAGATACTATTTTTATCCTTTATTTTATAGATTAACAAACAGCCTCAGAGAGGTTAAGTTACTTGATTAAAACCACAGAAATTGTAAGTGGCATAAGCAACCAACGACATCTCCTATTCTTTAAGTACATAAAAGACCATCCAAGCTAAAATTATACCAGTAACATAATACCCGAGAAGACTGAGGAAGGCAGCATCAGGTGTGAGAGTCCTGTTTGTGACCAATTTACTTTTTTCATACTTCCCACATTCCCAGGATAGGGATAACCCATTGAGGTAGATTTGGTCCCTGCTCAAGCAAAAGCAGTCTCTCCACTTAATAAAGTGAATACAATGCATTCTCTGGCACTATCCACATTCACTCCGAAGGATTTGGTAGATAGGGTCAGAAAGTCAAATTCACACTTTTCAGAAATGAAAGGTAACTAGATGCACTATGGTTTCATTTCAGCTGGAATGCAAAAGAAAAATATTTAGCCAAAGCAAATGACACTGGGAACTGTGTCTTATATATGGAGCAACACCTGCTGTAAGGCCGCTCTTGCGAAAGCAGCTACAGGGATTTTTTTATAATAACAATAACAATAATAACAACAGCAACAGCAACTACTACACATGTTAATATTTATATGGTGTTTACCAAGTGCCAGGCATTGCTCCAAGAGACTTAATTAACTCCCATAATCTTCATAACCACTTTATATGTAGGTATCAATATCAGCCTCATTTCTTAACTAAGGAAACTGAGACACAAAGTAACAGCTAGCAAGTGGCTGGAGCAGGGATTAAAACACAGGCTACCTTGATCTCCATGCATGTGCTCCAAATTCCAAAGGCAGTGCACATACAGCAGCCCCTCTGCCATAGGTGCCATTTTCAGGTACAGAACACAGAGGACTGATCCTTAGTAGTCTCTTCCTTCCATCACCCATTGTAAGCCATTCAACAAACCAAATGAGCCCTGGTTGGTGTGGCTCACTGGATTGAGTGATGGCCTCTGAACCAAAGGGTCGCTGGTTCAATTCCCAGTCAGGGCACATGCCTGGGTTGTGGGCCAGGTCCCCAGTAGGGAGCGTGCAAGAGGCAACCACACATGGATGTTTCTCTCCCTCTTTTTCTCCCTTCCTTCCCCCTTTTTTAAAGATAAATAAAATAAGTAAAATCTTTAAAAAACAAACAAATGAACCTCTTAGTTTCTAGTAAGTGAATCAATTTCTGTGTGTTATTAAAGGTTTCTGATAATAATCACTTTTAACTATTACCTGGATTGGACCATGAGGAAGTACAATGTCTGAAAGTGTGTGTACCAAACATGAGGAGCATACTTAAAAAAAAAAAGAATCTAGGATTAAGGACTACAAAAGAGAAATTAGGAATATTACTAACGTTTTTGCCTTGCATTCTCAGAGACCCTCCCCCCTCCAACTAACTCTAAAATCACTTTTTATGTACCATGTCATCTGTTCTTTCAAATTTTCAAGGCCAGGAATAAAGGAGCAAAGGTAAAGGAGTGTGCACTCAATTACAGAGTTAGCCTTAATGACACAGCAGTTTTACAAATGTGGAAAGTCAATCCAAACTAATTTGCAAGTATAGTGCACTGGTGTTCCGATGTTTGAATGTTTTGAGCTGTGTCCTTAACCTCATCTTGGAAGTTTTTAGAAAACTAATATGACAGTGAATGAATCTATATGCAGTTAACATCAAGGAAAAAGAGGAGAAAACCAAGAAAATTCCTAACGTGGAGTTTAGAACTCATCACTCAAACCCACCATAATGAAGCAGGCACATTTCTCCGAGAAGGCTTTAATCGCTCTAACTTCATTATGCTTAACATTTTTCTAACTCAGATCACAGCTATGAATCTTGCCACTGATCTTAGTTCAATATCCTCACAGGAGTTTATTGCCAGTACGGTGTGAACCTGCCTTCTGCCAGCCTGCACCCATTTCCAAGTTGAAATCAATGAAACCTATTAGCATGTTACCTACTCAGCACTTTAATTTTGGGTAGCAATGTATTATTAATGTAATCATCCCAGCAAGCCTGGTTCAGCACAGAAGAAAAATGGAAGGGTTCACAATAGAGAACGTTAATAAGAACACTTATTAAATTGTATTGAAATTTAAATAATTGAATGCATCCTTGATTAAAAAATTAAATTGAAATGGATCACACTGACATAGAGAGACATCAATGGAGAACAGAGATCCTTTATACATTTAGAAGACAAAACATGACTGCAACCGTGTACCACTGTGTTCATGACATACAAGCAAGATAATTCATTTCTGCATCTGAGGACGACTGCTCCTTTTTAAATGTTTTTAACCATGATGGGCATCTTCTACGAATAAAACAATCTTCCTTCTCCAAATCAGGTAAGGGTAGTGCATCATCACAGTGTTATGTTTTTTTTCAATCCTTGCCTGAGGATACATGTATTGGTTTTAGAGAGAAAGAGAGAGACAGAGAGGAGAGAAAGAGAGAGAGAGAAAGATGTAAGAGAGAAACATAGATCCGTTGCCTCCCAGATGCACCCCAACCAGGGATCCAACCCACGACTCAGGAATATGCCCTGACCAGGAATCAAGGCTGCAACCTTTCAATGCAGGGGATGATGCTGACCCACACCGATCAGTGTACCAGTGTTTTTACCTCAAAGAAATTTGAATTGCTAGATGCCATGTGCTATTGTTATTTCAGAGCAGGTTCCAAAAATGAATGTTAACCACCGAAGAGACTCTAAAGAGAAAAATTAGTGAATATTGATGAACTCACGCATTGCTAAAGAAGGGGAGTTTAATGTAACAGGAATTAACCATTAAAGAAGATAGCTGGTTGATTTGCTGTTTGGTTTTTCTCACCAAGTACCTTCTACTATTTGAAGATGCGAATGTTCACTTTCCTCAGTGTTTGCCTTAATAAATAATGTGACAACATGACCATGATAATTAAAATAAGTCTACTAATGTTTAACATGTATTATGTTGCTTAAACAAATTCACTTTCTATATTCTAGGCATTTACAGTTTCAAATGGTCATGAAAACAGACATCACAGAAGAGTAGTAGAGGAGGAAGAGTAAAATTTTAAATGTTCTGAAAGCTACATTTTCAAAAGTAAAAGAAAAAAACAAATGAGCTTACATTTTATTTTACTAATGAATCCAAAACACTTTTTCAACACCTAGCTCTAGCCATACTGCAAGTGCCAAGCAGCCACATGTGGCTAGAGGCTACTTGTTGTGCACCGCAGACTCAGGGGGAGCCAAGGACCCGAATGTGAGTGCATTACACAGCAAGAGCAAAAAGAATAGGAAGGGACTGAACACAGAATCTGGAAAATGCCCATAGAGATGATGGGAAACCAGCTTACCCCTGAGATGAGGAGAAACTTTCAGAAAACCACAGAAACTGGGAAAAATAAGAACCAAACAAAAGAGAAGCACGTAAAAAAGAGATTACTAAATAGTAGTATGTACAAGAAGTCCAGTTGGGCAAAACTTAAAAATCCTATAGTTACTGATAATTTTAGCAACATTTTAGTAGTGTATGGTAGTATTGGTTGCGGCAGATTCAGATTTTGTAGGACTTAAAAATTAACTGACTTTAGAGCCCTCTTTTGAAAAGCAAAATTATGTATACAAGATTGTACAACCAGCCCCTTATCAATGCCTAGGAAAAGATTTATGCCAATGAGGGGCCTTGAAGTTCAGTGTCAGTAGCTTCATAGGAAATCTGCTTTCAAACAGACATACAATGTCAATGGAAAGTAAGAATATGAAAATTTTTTGAGACATGTTTGAAAAAGATGGAAGAAAAAGAACTGCATGGTAACCATAGGCATATTCAGATTAAGATGAAGATTCAGGTAGAGTACCTAGCTACATAAAATTTAACAAGAGTTAAAAGGTAAAGTTGTAGAAATGGCATAGAGGCAAGAATGGAGCTAAAGATGTAGCTGAATGTCGTTGAAAAACAGTCCATGCTACAGCATCTGCAGCCTGAACCCCCAAGGGATATTCAAAACATAAAAGAACCCTATGAAGTGCTAGCTCCTCTTCCCCAGTAACTCAGATTATGCAAAAAAAGTGTCTTCAAATTTCTTTAGGTTTCCTTAACTGACTAATTCTTTAATATCCCATTTAAAGACTCATTAAAGAAAAGACAGACATCTGAGATCTGTCAGCTCTTAGCCCATGCTCCTCCTCGCCACTTCGAGCCCATCTAACTTTTCTGCCATCCTTTTACTATTACTTAATTTTCAGAGTTTATAAAAATAAAAGGATAGGAAAGAAAATCTTCACTGCTCATGAAACAGTATATAGAGACTTACATGCAACTCCTTTGTGATATTTATTCTCCTTTGTGATATTTATTCTCAGAATAAAAATACACATCATAATTTTGTATAATGTAGAAGTCCAGCCAAGCCTAGGCATCTACAAATTTCTGAGTAAAGCTTTGGGGATTCACATGATAAAATGAGTGAAAGGTTAAAAATGAAAATTCCCTGCAGTTTCAGAAACAAAGCCTTCATTTAGAGTGGTCCTTAGCCACATGAGACCACCGGGCTGCTTACAGAAAATTCCCATCACCATGACTACTAAACTCAAACTTTCTCTAACACCTTTGCAATTCTTATGATATACTCTTTCCTCCAGCCAACTTTTTTCCCCAAAAATAAATTGTAAAAGCTACACTTCCCAGTAACTATTTCTGTATTGCAATAGAAAAGGCAGTTCTCAGACTGTCCTCTGATGAATGGGACAACAAACACACTACACAGGGCACCTTCGGTTGGATCAGAATGGCCATGGAATGCTGGGAAACTGCAACAGTATTTAAGCAACCCAAATGAAAAGGTTAAAAAAACATGGGAAAGCCCTTTAGAATGTATATAGCAATTATACATAAATAAACCTATTTATATCTCAACCACTAGGAGGTAGGAATCCTTTTCCTGATTTTATAAATGATGAAATGGTGGTTCAGAGAAGCAAATGACTTGCCCGACTTTGGGAACAGAGAACTTGGATTTCTGATGTCACATTTCATGATCTGCCGCAGAAGCACAGACTTCAGTCCGTCGGAGGAGGACTCAGAGCAGGAGACTGAAGAACCTCGAGGCTCGGTCTCCCACTCACTCCCCCATGCACCAGGCGGCAGGCAGCAGCTCCCCCAAAGAGGCCAGAGCCGCACCTGCACGGAGGCTGGGTCAGTGCAAGTGGCACTTCAGCCACCGACACACACGGTTACCCTGATTAATAGCAAGGGTGATCTTCACCCCCCAAAGCAGGCAACGACCTCATTAAAAAAGGGAAAGAATTAAATGACTGCACCATATTTACTTATTTTTATCTCATTTTCCTTCCTGTGCATTTTCTTGTTTGCTGGTTTTGCCACACTCCCTTTTAAAACGGGCAGGCAACTGGTCTTCAGAATGTTTCAGCTGATTAACACAAAATTTCAGAATTCCCAAAATAATAATTAATGGGCTAGGGTCCTTATACATTTTATTGTGACACTCAGTGAACAGTAACATTGTTACGGCCCCACTGGTTGTGACATGTCGCACCTGTGTAAGCTGAACCAAGAAAAGCACAGCAAAGTCAGCGCACGGCGCAAACTCCAGGGTTCAGTCATCAGAGAAGGCCCAGATCAAAGCAGAATTAATTCCATTATCATGTGCTCTTCAAAGCAAAATTAGACGTAAGGCTTAAATAACAGTTGAAGCAAGGCAAGAGAAACGCCACAAATAAACAATGTGAATGATACTCATTCTCATCCAAATGCCAGCACATCTGAGAACATTTAAAATGAAAACAATTTTTAAAGAGAAGACGTTTCTCTAATGAATTGTGCATGACCACCAATAGAAAGCCCTCTCTCTCTAGGTCTATTTCATGCTTGTCTGTGGCCAGCTGGTATTTGTGGTGTTATAATTGTTAAATATCTGTAAGCCTGGCCTCTTCAACCCTCCAAATGGAAGACATTACTCCTCCAAGGTGTGCAGTTCCTAAGGAGGCCAGGTGTGCTGCGGGCTCTCCTCCTGCCTCGCCACCCAGCTGCTCTGACACTTGCCAGGGAGCCTTCCAAATTCAGTGTTAGTGAGGGCTGTTCACCACTCTGAGTCCTTTAGTTGTCTGCTCACTCCCGGCACAGAGGATTGGACAAAAGAGTATGGGAGCCATGAGGCCTCTCTGGTAAAAGGCCAGGGCTTTTCCTGGTGTTTTCATTTGCTTTTCAGTACTATCCACTGCACTGACTTCTCTCTTGATGAGAGCAGGGCTCTGAATACAGACAGTATCCTGAACTCTGCTCTCAACACTCTGGAGTAAATATTTAATGTGATCATCAGTGTAGACATTACCTAGACCTAGACCTTACCTTCAAAATGGCTCTTTTGTTACATAAGGCAAATGGACATAAATCACACTGCTTCCTAGGATTTATCCTCTATTAGGGGTTCAATTTGCTGTGACAAAATAGTCTTTTGAAAGAATATTTATCTTCTCTTGGAATTTATTTTGGAGATTTGGACTGGACCTTTAAAAATAATTTGAGAAAGGAAGATTTCCTTAGATGAGAGAGGGGACACAGGTGTGGGGACTGGTACCCAGCACTGCATCAGGCAGGTGGCAGAGCCCACCGTGGGGGACTGCCATGTGGGAGACAAAAAGATAGGAGGTCCTAGCTACCATGGCTCCGGGACCGTCAACCTTACTTAAGATTCCTGAGCCCAAATGATAGCATGGAAATAATGGAGTGAGGACCCCCAGGAAATGAGAGTGTCGCTCACAGACACCATCACAACACTGACGATCAGTGACAGGAGGGCCACACCACTGTCGACTGAGCTGCACAACACTGGGACCTCACTGCAAAGCCATGGGGCAAGAGCACGTGAAATGTGAATATGAGCCTAAAATTCCCACCAAGCCACTGGGTTCTGCAAACTGGAATTCTGTTAGTTACAATATGAAGAAATGCAGTATTTTCCATACACTTAAGGTCACGGATGGTGATTCAGAAGAGCTACTACTTCGATACTTTCCTGAGAGTCCGTCAAAATCAGATACTTGTCATAGTAATCCATCTCACCATTCTAGTGTTGCCAAAGGTTAGGGCACACGACAATTGTGTAGGTCAACTAAAGTACACTTTTCATCTCATGTTACCAGTCAAACAGAGTCACCACTCAAGGGCACTACTATGTATACATGACACAAGCATGGCACATGTCTCAACATTGAGATTTGAGGGATTTCTAACAGAATATATTACCTTTGGTTTGGTTCCATGTGAAGATCACAAGTGAATTCTTCCTAAAGCTCTGGACTGAACCAATTGAAGTTATAACAACTAAACAGAAACTTCTAGCCAATTTTGGCAACATTACTACAAGACTCGAAAAGTAAAGGAGCATCCTGTTGTATAAACAACTGATATATGTAAGCAGAAAAAAGTTGCCAGTAGACAACAGAAGACAGGAAACATTTGCTTCATAATATGCCTCAAACAATAACAATCGCCATTTGCACAGTCAGCAAAAGGTTAAGAACAAGGAAGCAGAGTCTGCATGGAAAAAAGAACCACCTTCTCAGACTCTGTTATTTGGTACATCTCAGAAAGGAATTACGAAACTATCATAGCACGTCACACTGCCAAGTATCAAGTATTCTTAATCGTTCATATAAAAGTAAAGCCCAGAAACTGTGTGATACCCCAGAGAAAAAGGCCGCTGGCCCGAAATCCAGCTGCAAAGACTTCGGATTCAGATTGCCTGTGTTCCAGCCTGAGCTACACCACTTAGCGGCTATGTGGGCTTCGCCAATGGGTAGGAATCTTTTTGGGCCTCAATTCCTGCATCCATAAAATGAGAATAATGACAGTTTCTACATTTTAAAGTTATATTGAGGCTGACATGAGAAAATGTAGGAAAAGCACTGTTGTGAGGCATAGTGCCTGGCCAACAGTGTTCAAAATACATTATACAGTATTGTTATTGCTATTATTATTATTCATAAATAGCTGTAAATTAAAACCATACAGTGGTTCTGTTTTCTTCGTGGCAACAATTCACTCAACAAATATTTTTAAAGCACCTAATCATTTATACACACACACACACACGTGTGTGTGTGTGTGTATATATATATATATGTTATATCACAAAATCTAAAGGCAAGCTCCTTCTGGATTTTTCATTCATTCTAGTGGTAGAATGAAACAATACAGACAACAGACCCACAGATGAACAGTGATAGTGATATGTTAAAACCGCTGAAGTGACAGAGTGACAGAGGTAGTACTGCTTTAGCTTGGGGCCAGGAAAGAGTCTCTACAAAGTAAATATCTGAGCTGATTTCCAAACAACGAAAGCCATCTGCTTCGAGAAGATCTGGGTCAAGAGCTTCCAGGGAAGAGAGTATTAAGTTCAGAGGCGCTAAGGCAGAAAGGAGCCTCAGGGACCATTGGAACAGTTTCTCTTCTGGAAGGATCCTAACAGGAAAGCGCATCCCAATAGAAAGTGTTTTGCCAACATGCAGTGTGAATCTCCAGGGAGAAGTTTCTGCCTCTTGTTGCTCTACGGCAAGCCAGAAGCTTCAGTCGAGTACCTGTATCAATTAGCACAATCATTCTTTATTTCAGTGGGGTGCGCAAAATGGGCCAACGTGTTTATTCCATCTCAAAACTCCACAACAATATCACCTTGCCAACACTCTGTTTTGTGTTGTTTTTTCTCACCATGGGTAGGAATCTACTGCATTTAAGTTTCGAAAATTGGTGAGCTGGGACTTAATCCAAGAAAATAATGGGGCTCTGGCTGGTGTGGCTCAGTGGACTGAGCACCGGCCTGTGAACCAAAGGATCGCCAGTTCGATTCCCAGTCAGGTCACATGCCTGGGTTGTGGCCAGGTCCCTAGTAGGGGGTGCGCAAGAGGCAACCACACATGGATGTTTCTCTCCCTCTCTTTCTCCCTCTTGTCCCCTCTCTCTAAAAACAAATAAATAAAACCTTTTTAAAAAAGTAAATAATGGAGTAGAGACGCTTAAGGTTTCCCCAAAGTTGATTGTTAGGGATGGTTGTCTAGAAGACTTCTGAGGTCAACAGCAGAAGTCAACCTGTTAAATTATTGTTAGGGTTATTCTCATGCTCTAAAAATAGATTCTACTCTATCATACTCATTTTTTAACCACATAGATTAGTTCTTACTCAAGGCTACGGACCTGAACACCGGACGGTGCTTATCATTAAAGGACCACTATGAACTATTGATAGACTCTACAGACATTCTTTCCAAAGTGACAGCGAAAAGGCAGAACCATTAGATGCATCACCTCAAGAGTCCGCAGGCATTAAGTCTTTAAATCTACATCTTACCAGAGTCTCAAAGGACGAGAGTAATATTCTTTTCGGCCAACTACAGTTAGAATCAACTGGGAATCCTTATACACAGAGAATCGTGTAATAACAGAGAAAGTCACAGAAGAGCACCATATTGCTTCTAAGAGAACAAAGTTGGGCATTATATATGCTAGAGAGAAACTTTCTTTGCTACTGGTATTTTCTTTTTATTCTTTTTGTTTCCTATAGTTATTCACTGAAAGGATTTTAAAGGAGAATAAGGCAGATTCATTGTGCATAAAACAGAGACTGACAAAATTACAAGATTACTGGACCTTTGTTTAAGATTTTTGTGGGATTTTGTTTTGTTTTGTTTTTTCTTCCCTTCCACAGCTTCTCTCCATATTCTTTCTACCCTGACTTTTCCAAAGTAAGATAGTGACCCCTTTAACCACATTCTAATGTTAATTTTAATAGTTTTTCAACCTGCCACATGAAGCCAAATTTTCAATATTTCATCCCTTCTTCTGACTTTTCTCTGACAACCAGCAATTTCAATATTAATATGGTTCTGAAGGTCCAAAACCAGCTTAGGGGGAGAAAATGAACAGTAATTACATAAAAGATTACATTAAAGAGCGGCTTTAGCACTGAAAATGTGCTACTAAACAATGAGCCAAGCAGAGTTAAAGTGAATATTTGAGAGCATTAGTTTTTGCAAACAAGTCTATGGGAAAAAAACATAGATACAGGAAATGATTAATTATCAGAGGTCTTCTGATTAAGTGTGTTTTACTTCAAATTACTACAACTGCATACAAAGATACATTTTACTGTGCAATTATAGAGAACCAGACGACACATTGATTTCATTAGGGGTGCATGTTTGTATACAAAGTGATTTAAATTACGTCTCCCAGGGTCCATTTCAAGGCCTAGAAATAACTAGGTGTTCTTGTAGGGACCAGAGCACGACAAAACATTCAGAGTTTTATGAAAGTTTAATCTCCTCTCCTTGTTTTAAGAACTAAAATCGAGAAATTGAACTGCAATAGGGTATTAAAAGTAGGGATTTCAACGGAGTTCTTCCAAATATTAATATAACCACATAAAATCTCCTCCTGGTCAATAACCACATGAAATCTCCTCCTGGTCAATTGTACTTTTGATACAAGAATGCTCTACTGGGTCTCAGCCTTAAACAAACATTCATGTAAATGGCAATTACGCAATCCCCACCTGACCGCCATCACATCTAGGGTGAATCCAGGAATTAAGAAGGATATTCTTTCTCCCAAATGAGAAAAAAAAAGCAGCAATGTACTTTGCACAAATAATATAGATTTTAGATATATTATACACACACACATATACATATACACCCATACATAGATTTTTTTTTAATCTCAGGTAAAAATAAAGCCCTGAAACATCAAAAATAAATCAGACATGGTCACTCTCCTAAGAAAATTATTATTTAGTGGGAAAATATATTTATCATGTAAATTATTATATCAGATTTAATATAATTAAATTATATTGTGATGACTAAGCTTAAGTGAAAACTTGAGCCATGGGTGCCCAGACATTTAGTCAAACATTTCTGCTAGGGTGTTCTTAGATCAGGTTAACATGTAAATGGTAAGACTTTAACATTAGGTTAAGTCAACATTTTAATCATTAGAGTAAAACAGATTGCCCTCCATAACACGGGTGGGCCTCATCCAATCAGCTGAAGGCCTGAATAGACCAATCCCCCACTAGGTAAGAGAATTCTCCAGCTAACTACCTTGAACTTCATCTACAACACTGACTCGTAACACCTGACAGCTTTTGAACTGGAACACTGGCTCTCCCTGGGTCTCCCTCAGCACCAGCCCACCATGAAGACTGTGGACTTATCAGCCTCTATAATCACATGACCCAATTCCTTATAATAAATTTATAAATAGTAAGTCCTCACTTAATGTCATTGATAGGTGCTGTGACTTTACGTGAAACAATAGAAACCATCTTTACTACAGGCTAATCGATATAAACAAGAGCTAAGTTCCTGTGGTGTCTCCTCAATGTCATAATGAAACAATGTTGAGTGAAATGATGTTATCCAAGGACCTACTGTATCCTAACTATATTAAATTAATTATACTATAATTAATCCAAATTAAATATATATATATATGTATAAATGTATATATATCCTATTGATTTTGTTTCCCTGGAGAACCTGAGTACAACTGGGATAGTAAAATAATATTAAGAGCTAACATTTACTTAGCACATATTTAATGAGAGATACTACTATATACAAAATCTCATTTAATCCTCACCACATTCCTATTTGGTTAGTACTGCTTTATTCTCAATTTCCAGTTGAGGACTCTTTCTTTTTTAAAGATGTTTATGAAATATTTTATGCATATACATTTTCCAGTTGAAGAATTTGAAAATTAGAGTTTCAGTGTTTTTTTTCTTGATACCCTCACCTACAAAATGGGGAAATAAAACACTTGCAGGACAGAATTGGGAGTGGTAACTGAAGGGACCCTCGTCAAAATTTACAATACTACAGAGTTCCAGACAAGAAGGAGGTGTAGGCAGAAACCCTTTGCTTCCTCGCACAACCAAAAGGAGGATAACAACCAATCTGAAATCAATAAACAACCAGAAGTGCCAGAAAATCAAACTGCATGGAACTCCAACAACCAAGGACTTCTAAAGAAACAGTCAACCGGACCAACCAGACTGGTGAGATGGTGGAGGGAGAGAATCCAGAACCTAAGACAAGGTGGTGACGATGTGGACAGGGCTGGCTGAGAAAAACTGTGGCAAGGCTGCAGACCACGCGGGCAGGAGGTGCAGACTGAACAGGAAACTGAGACTCAGAGGTGACAGTGGACTACCACAGTTGCTGCGGTGGGAAAGACTCCTAGTCTCACATGAGAGGCTGTTGGAAAGTGCGCTAGAGGCGAGCAGGAGAGCTGCACTGTCCCCTCTCTGGCCCCTCCCCCACAGACAGTGCTGCAGCGCAGCAAGCAGGGCGGCCCTGCCCAGGTGAGTACCTAAGGCCCCTCCCCCTTACAACTTAACAGCTGAGCCAAGACAAAGAAATATGACAAAGAAACGAAAGAACAGAGCAAAACTTCAGAAAGAGAGCTAAGGGATGAGGACATAGCCAACCTATACAATGGAGAATTTAAAGCCCTGGTAATCAAAATGCTCACAGAACTGACTGAGCTTGGTCAAATAATGAAAGAACAAATGAAGGATACCCAAAATGAAATAAAGCAAAATATTCAGAGAACCAACAGTGACAGGAAGGAAACCAGGACTCAAATCAACTATTTGGAACAAAAGGAATAAACATCCAACCAGAACAGAATGAAGAAATAAGAATTCAAAAAAATGAAGACAGACTTTTGAACCTCTTTGACAACTTGAAACATTCCAATATCCAAAATATAGGGGTGCCCGAAGGAGAAGAATAAGAGGAAGAAATTGAAAACTTATTTGAACAAATAATGAAGGAAAGCTTCCCCAATCTGGCAAAGGAAATAGACTTTCAGGAAGTCCAGGAAGCCCAGAGAATCCCAAAGAAGTTGGACTCAAAGAGGAACACACTAAGCCACATCATCAAGTTACCCAAGATTAAAGATGAAGAGAGAATGTTAAAAGCAGCAAGGGGAAAGGAGAGAATTACCTACAAAGGAGTGCCCATAAGGCTTTCAGCTGATTTCTCAAAAGAAACCTTGCAGGCAAGAAGGGGCTGGAAAGAAGTATTCCAAGTCATTAAAGGCAAGGACCTACACCGAAGAATACTCTCTCTAGAAAAGCTCTCATTCAGAATGGAAGGGCAGATAAAGTGATTCCCAGAGAAGGTCAAGTAAAAGAAGTTCATCATCACCAAGCCATTATTATATGAAATGTTAAAGGGACTTACCTAAGAAGAAGAAGATCAAAACTATGGGCAATAAAATGACAACAAACTCACAACTATCAACAAATGAACCTGAAAAAAAAAGGAAAACAAAAACTAAGCAAACAACTAGAACAGGAACAGAATCAGAGAAACCCATGGACATGAACTAAGGGGGGGCAATGCTGGAGGGTTGGGGGGTGCAGGGTGGAGGGGAGATAAAGGGGAAAAGTTGAGAAAACTGTAATAGCATAATCAATAAAATAGACTTTAAAAAAATTTACAATACTACCTCACACATAGAAATGCACTGTGTCTGTTCTAATAACTAAAAGTAACAGCGGTGGTAGCATGTTGACCAAAATCACAAAGCTATCATGTAGTAAAACTGAAGTTTGAGCCCCAGCCTCAAAAAGTCCAGCTCCTAACCACTGTTCTACACAGCCACTCATTATAAACAAGGGAGACATGTTGTAGGAAGAGCTCATCAACAAAATGTTTGCAGAAGCTTCCCACGTATGACAGGAGGATGATAAGTTATGATTAATTGTGGCAATAGTATAAAAAGCAGCTAATTTCTGAGGTGAACAAGGCCAAGATTATTTAGGGCTTGACAGACCATAGCCAGCTTCCTGAATTGCACTTGAAAGCAAATTGTCAGCCAGAGCCCAGGGAGTGACGAGGCCTGGCATGATGGGCTCCCTGCAGCTCACTCACTTAGCACTTTATACCACCACAGTTTGTTCTATTTGCTTAGTTTGGAAGTCAATAAAACTGCACAGAGCTGCTAAGCACACATAAAACACAAAAATACAACAGTCAAGAAAGAAATAAATCAAAGAAAAACAATATTAGCTTTCTTTCTGAATCCTCAAATTCCCACAAAAGTCCAGAAAGGTCCCACCGATAAAAATATGCTCCCAACATCTTACTGGATGGGACAAGGTTCACGCTGATAAACAAATCCCTTTAAGACAATCTTAGTTATGCATAGTCAGGCTGAAACAGCTCCTGGATGAGGTCACTAAATACAACTGAATAAAGAGCTACTTGGAAACCATGGACAGAAAAGTTTCAATACTTGAACTTCAACACAGGCCATTTTCAGCAGTTCATGGGACAGATAATACGAAAGAATAAGGCCTCTATGTAAATGAAGTCAGTCATATGAGGCTTTAGTCCTATTACCATGAACCCTAATACAAGAACATCCACCAGCAATAATGCAGTTTTACTTTCTAGATCTAGAGCTCACGAAAATCACAGGGATAGTAAAGGGCAAAGGGAGTCAAAAGTATGGTGACGAAGTTGTGACTGCGGGTGGCAAACACACAATGCAATACACAGATGATGTCTCAGAGATCTGTGCATCGAAACCTATGTAATTTTATTAACCAATGTCACCCCAGTAAATTCAATTTTAAAAAGTAGAGGAGAAACCGTAAGGCTTACACCCAATTTGTGTGCTTCTTGCTCCCAGAGCATTATCAGTCCTGCAACAGGGGGTAGCATTAACCAAAGCAGGAATTCCCAAGAAGGGGCATTATTAACATAACCTCATGACCCAAATCTAAGTCCCTCACATACGACTCCATCAATGCATCACTCACACTTCTGATGATATGCAGAAGCATGTGCTGAGACTCAAAGATAAACTGGCCAATAGCTACAACTTCATAGTCTGAAGGTGTCGGAGTAGAGTTTGAGTTTCATTATGACTCAGTCTCACGCTACTACTTCTCAGTGTTTAGAAAGGAAATGTCCTACTTAAGCTGTTCCTGTCCTAGTTGTTTCATATGTTCTTATGCTTTGGAGAGTGCAAGTTATTAAATGTCCTCAAGCTTAACGGAGTTGTCAAGCAGCTGATAGACCCTCAGGTTTAAAAGCACTAAGGAAGACACTCAGCTACTTTTGTTTCTTAGCTTGGGGAATCTAAAACTCTCTCCATAGAATAAATTAGGAATATAAAGAATAAAAAATAACAAAAAATAGTGCCAAAGAACCACTGGCTGTCAAACTGATATGGTCAATAATTGCCTTAAGTTTAAGAGTTAAGTACCTCTCCTTGGTGAAACAGAGATGATGTCTAAACTATGGAGCAGGAGTCGCCTGAGAAATAACTAATGAAAGCTTATCATACAGCTATCAACTAAGATGTCATATAGATATATCTATATCCCTATGTACATACAAATATATATCTCTACTAGAAAAATCTTTAGGTTAACTAGAGTCTCGAAGTCAAATAAGAAGCCTAAAATAAGATCGATTTAAACCTACAATTAAATCAAAAGGTAGCATAGTGAGAAATCGATATATATCATTAAAAAACTCTCTAAGTTCTTTTAGTTTCCAAGACAAAAACTCCTTCAGCAGGTTCCTGTCGTTGCCATCTTTCCTACAGTTCTTCCAGCTGTCCAATTGAATCTGCCCCCAGGCAGGACATGGCCACACCAGGAAAACTGTAAAAACAAATGTGATGAAGATAACAACATTAATGAAACTACACTGAATGCAGTGAAAACATTATTTCCAGCTGATCACGGACATGTGGTAATTATTAATGAATATGTTGCAATAGAAATGTGAGTTCCTCATAACCGTTTCCTTGGTACACAAGAAGAACCCAATTTCTAGTGTTTTTGCGTCTGTATGGCGCCATGTGACTGAATTCCGGCCAATAGAACATGGGCTGAACGCGACTGTCTCACTGCTAGACTTGGCCACTAAAACTGCCTGTTTGACTCCACACATTCCCTTTCTTCCCTCATTGGGAAGCTGGATGGGGAAACGCAGTTTAGAATCCCAAGGAGGCTCTAGGGCACAGACAGAACCACAAGAGGGAAGGATTCTGAATCCCTGAGTCACCACTTAAAGAACAGCCTAGTGAGCCTCTTGACTTGCTCACCCCTAATTACCTGTCCTAACATAGCTATTAACGTTCCAACTGATTTCAAGATTCCCAAACTCTTACCAAAATGTAGGAAGGGTGTGATGTTATATTCCTAACAATGAAAGTTAATATTCATCAAGTGCTAAATATGTGCCAGACCCTTCCTAAGTGCTTCCTATATATTATGTCATGTTTTCACAAGAATGCTCTGAGCCTTATCACCCCCATGAGGAAGATCAAGCTGGGAGACAGGCAGTAAACTTCCAAGGTAACACAGTCAAAAGAGGAAGAGCCTAGTCGGAACTAACAGGTCTCTGTCCAGAGCCCCTGGGACAAACTTCATGAAGTTGCTACTCAGTACATCCCAGGCACAGTGCTAGGTGACTGGGACACTGAGAATAAGGAGAGTACCTGACTTTGAGTAGTTTACAGCCTACTGGGGAAATGATTAAAAGTAAGCATTTTCAGTGTTTTTACTACCCTAGTAAATACCCCGATAATAAGCTACCTTCGTACACAAACTGAAAGTGCAAGTGATATGAAAAGAATTTCCAGGTAGACTCGGAACGGCGGCTTCATGTGAACACTGTCATTATTCTTCCTTTGACTGAACAGCTTCACCTCACGGCATCTCCTGAGGCCTTCCTACCCTGAACCCCTTGAGGAACCAGCTGAGGACTCAAATCGGCTGGCGTCCCTCTCCTGTACCCTGGCCCTCTGAAGGACTTCTCTATTAAACCTTCTAAGCAGCCTGAATTTTGTCTACAAATTAAGTCACCTCTTGATTGATCGCTGCCTGCCCATTTGGTGGACTGCTGCTGAGTGCAAAGCTCATACACCCTTGAGCTTCAAGGTATGTTTTCCCAGATACTTCAAAAGTCTGTTTAGCCCACCTTACTTGCTGCTTCCTCTGCTAATCGCACCATCCTGTATTTTACCTGATGTCTTATAACTGGACCTCCTTTCCCGGTCAATTAAACTACAGCCAACTACGCTGAGCCATGTCTGATGCGTGAGGGATGACGGCCCAAGGGTTTAACACTAATGCCCTTTATGAACACTTAGTTTTAAATACACTAATGAATGAATTCATTTAATGAATATTTACTAAATACTGGCTACTTCCCAGAGACTGTGCTAGGAAGGTGAAGAAATATAAAGATAAGGAAAAACAAATGCATCCCCAGCATTTGCTCAGCACTGAATAGGTACTACTGAAACAACTCTGACAGCTGTAAACCAAAATTGTGGTGCTACAAAGCAGAACATAACGTCTCCAAAACACAAGAAATGATACAATAGGATAACGAGGGTAGGAGAGGGCAGAGACAGTGAAGGGTAAGCAAAAATTAATTAGGCTGAGACTGATGGGAAAAGCATTTTATATCAAGGACCTATCTTGTGCAAGGGCTCTGTGGCAAGAAACAGCATGGCAATCATCGGAGGACTAACGATCGCACAGACTGAAGGGAAGACTAGGACAAGACACATCTGGCAAGGTGGGCAAAGTCCAGATCACCTAGGGACTCGCAGGTCCTGAACATGGGTAAACGCTGCACATGCTTCTAGAAATATTGCCACTGGACCACGTAGCTCTCAGAAAACTGCAGAAATCCATACCAAATGAAGTTACCCTTATTACCCGGGGCTTCACAGAGGCATAACTGGCTTGTTATTTGTGCATATCCTGTGGGCAGTTTGCCCTGCAATAGGAGCCATCTAATCAGAAAAGGTGTGAAATCTATCCCTGACTTTAATTTAGCAGAAATGATCGATGACACCACCTAGGCCCTGGAAGGCACACAGGTCAGCCTGGCTCACCGGCCAAAGCTGGTATGCATGAGAGAGGTGCTGAGACTAATCACCAATACATCCACGGGGTCTGGATTAATACCTTCCACCAAATGGAAAGGTCAACACAGGAACATTAAGGAGAAAGCCACCAGGTTTTCTAACATTGACCCGGATGTTTTATGGGGTTTGTTCAGTTAGTTAGATTTGGGACCCTGGAGGACCTGGTTGGTCCTCTGGAGGATGAGGTTGGCCTCATCATGCTGCTTGGAATCCCACAGATAGTAGTCCTAATTAAATGCTAAGACTAAATTAGTACACAAGACAAATTAAATAGATTTGATGCAGCTTCTGTCAGCCAGATTAATTACAATAGCCAATGGCATGACGTACACATGGAAAAATTCTCCAGAAGTCAAGATGGAGCAGAAATGAGAAGTAGGTATTATGAGGAGACAATTTTCCATGGGTCCCTCACATTTACACATCTTGCACCAGAGGCACTAACATATTTTCAAGGGTGTCTGTTTAGAAAATAGCCTTGGGAGATAGAAACAGTATCCCTCCCTGGAGCAAAGGTCAGGTTTATTTACTCTCCAGTATAATAAAAATAATGATTCTGTCTAAGGCAGAGGTCAGGATGGTTTGCTAAGAGGATACTATAAAGAAAATTCAGTTTCCCTAATCTTGGCTGGGATGTGCCTTTTCTATGATGTAACCCAGCGCCTGTGCAAGCACCATCCAGGCCTCTTTGCACTGCCCTGCGGGAACAGGGGCCGAGGAAACCCATGCAGGTGCTAGCGCTCCTCTACCGATGTTGTGTGGGTAACAGAGCCCTTTGTATCTGAATCTGCAGTCTCATGTCTTGCCAGCAAACATGAACTTTGGCAGGCTAACTTAGCAGCTTGCCGAGTAGAGTAAAATCTCAGACTATTCACTATTTCTTGACACTCATAACCCTCTGGGGTAGACATTTTTCAGATGAGGTTCTACCAAGTTAATGTGGTATCTTAAACCACTCATTTCATTTCTTTTTGGTCAATCAAGCTGTAGATCTAAATGTTATACATCTAGGTATATGATGTATGGGGAATCTATGCTCCTGAACTTGATCCCAAATATTCTTGTCCAGACACTCATTTTTAAATATGCCAAATTTATTAATTTATTCAAAGACAATTGTTTACTGATGAGCACTAACCTCTTTAGAAGCCCACTAGTAAATGAGATCTCCATAACCACAGGTGTTGGCATGTGACCTAAGTTTTTTCAAACAAAGTGAATCCTAAGACTCTTATCATGGGGCTGAGAAAGAGCATTCTCTACACTTTTGGATGGTATGATACAGGGTGTGAGGCCTAGAAGAGGCAGCCATTTTCCTGTGAGAGCAAGTATTCTAAAAAGAAGACAACCCAGAAAGGACACAGACCAGACAACCACAGGTAAACACTGCTGAAGCTGAGACCACACCTGACCGGAAGAGAACATATTGCTGGACTTTCGGTTACTTGAGTCAAACAATGCCCTTAATTAAACCAATCTGCAAAGCATTTTCTAAAACTTCCAGTGGTTAGGTGGCTGACTACAGGAGTCTGTCTGGCTCTAGAATCCATCTTCAGAACCACTTACCTGTACCGGCCTTCACTTTTCACATTATCAGACACTCAGAAAGCTATGACTTGTGGAACACTGCTGGGAATCAAAAAATCAGGTGGTTGTTGTTTATTTTTTTAAATAAGAGAAAGGACAATGAGAAGCAAATAACTAAAAGTTTTTTTACATGTTACAGAAGAAATAGTCTTCCTTTGTCCATGTCTATTGGCATAAAAGGTATTTAAAGTTAAAACATGGATAAATGGCTACCAAGAGCAAAGGAAGAGAAAAATAAAATTATCAAAAGCCATCTAAAGCATTTGGGAAAGGCATGAGCAGTTTTCTATTTGTCAATATGGTTATCAGACATCCAGAAATAGGTATCAGGTCCTATAGCCAGAATCTCAGTGTCAGCTTCAAATGATAAGAGCATAGAATGTTTGAAGAATTTCAAGTGGAATGTTTATGCAGGATATGGTGTTGAGTTGGCCAAAAAGTTCGTTTAGTTTTTTCCATAAAATAAAAGACACATTTTGTATTTTCAAAAACAACTTTACTGATTTGGATATTTTGAGTACGTTGTCTATCTCCCACGTGGTATAACGTTGATTGTTCTCAATTAATGTCTCAATTTGCTCGCTATCAACTTCAACTGCTCTACTAGACCATGGAGCATCAGCCAGCAAGAAATCCCCAATGCAAAACTTTGCAAACCACTTTTGACATGTTTGACCAGTCACAGCACCTTCTCCATGCACTGCACAAATCCTTTTTTTTTTTGCATATCAGTTGCGTTTCTCCTTTTCTTGAAATACTAAAGCATACCGTACTTTGCCATGTATAGTGCACACCCACATTTTGTGTGTTATACACAGAATTATTGGACCCATTACTATACCCACAGTATGTAATCATTAGACCCATGTATAATGTGCAGCCTTATTTTTCCCTCAAAAATTTGAGCAAAAAAGTATGCATTATACACAGCAAAATGTGGTAATATGCCAAAAATGTTGCATATTTTCTTCCATCTTCAATATTAAAATGGTTACAGAAAAAAATTCACAAATTCTGATAGCTTTTTCAAAAATGCATGCTGATATGACTGCTGTCACAATACAATATAACAAAATTGTTTCAAATGAAGTTAAAGATAACTAAGCACTACTTAGAGCCATCTTATAGAAAAAACAAACATTTTGGCCAGGCCAATAATAAAAAATTAATCTGGAAAGGCAGGTATCTATGGAATCAGATCCTAAGTGGCATCATAACTGATCTGTGGACTAATCAGTTTCAACTTTATTGTGCAATTCAGAAGTTTTAATATGGGGGACACAGACCACAGATGTGGCCAAGGAACACTCTGGGACAATGATTACAGTGTGCATGTGTGCTGTGTGTGTGCACACACATACACACTGGAAAAGGATCTATAACTGTCCTTAAATTCTAAAAGGAGTCCATGAAGAGAGAAAGTTTGTAAAATCTATTGGGAGCATCTGCAGGGGAGAATTTTCCTCAAGGTATGCTTTCAAGAGATGAGTCTGGTTCCAGGACTGTATGTAGATTGGGCAAACAGTACATGATACTAAAGGAAGAGAAATCAGGTAAGAGACGATATACCAAGTGCCCAGGCTAGAAAAGGATACAGACAGCACTTGAATCATGTCGGGTAGCACAGGAAAAGAGCCCCTGCAGAGTAAAACTAATAGGCAACAATGTCCTGTGATCATGCATAACCATAGTGGGTCTGTGAATATGAATACGTTTTAAATCATCAAGGATACACTTACAAAAAATAGCATTATATACAAAAGTAGTGTTCTGGTAAGTGTCTGGATCAATTTCAATTATCATTAAGTCTAAGACTGTCTTTATTTTACACCTTGATAAATGCCTTTCATTTTGCAGACGATGCCAACTATGTCTGGCTAGTAACTTGTCAAGCACAGAAATTAACTGCAAAAAGACTGCACAAGGTAATGTGAGTGGGAAGAACTGTGAGCAAATATTCCTAGCTAAAATAACCCAAACTATACCATATGGTGGCGATTTACAACGTAAGAAGAGAATGATTATGAAAAAGTGCACTATGTAATACTAATGAAATAAAGATCAACATTACTAAGGAAACCACAAAGTCTTTTATACATAGAAGTAGTAAAAATATTAACTCTGATAATGCCAGGAGTTGGTAAGGAAGCTGACCAATTCTTGCACTGGTAGTGGGGAAAGAAAACTTCATAAAACAACTTTGGAGAGCAACATATTAACACTTAGTCAAGATTAGAGACATACACCCATGGGAGGCAGAATAATGGCCTCCCCGAAGACATCTATCTTTTAATCCCTGAAATTTATGACTATGTCACATTACATGGCAAAAGGGATTTTGTGGATTTGAGACGGGGGAGATTCTGCAGTGGGCCCAAAGTAACCACAAAGGTTCCTACAAGAAGGCAGAGGTAGAAAGGTCCGAGTCAAAGTGAGCAAACAGAAAAAAATGTAGAGATGTGGCAAAGCTGAGTGTAAGTCCAGCTCTTTGTCACTGTCTTCCCTTTACTCACTGATGACTCCAAGAGTGTCAGACTCCCCATGCTACTGCAACCCCCTTCCCAGATTGCCAGTCCCGAAACCGGTCAAGTGCCCCTGGAGAGATATTGGAAAACACAGCATTGCTTTTCTGATCATTTTTAGATCAGAAAACTCAAACAAAGTATCAGAAACTAAATATAAAATATATACAACACCCTGTACCCAGGTGTGAGAACTCAAAGAAAACCGTTCAAGGAAACACAAGTTTAGGAGACCTTATAAAAGGTGTATAAAACAGGGCCTCCCAAATTTTTTGTCTCAGAGCCCCTGTAAACCCTTAAAATTATTGAGGATCACAGTGATCTTTTATTTATATGGGTTATATATATCAACATTTACCTATTAAGAATAAAAACTGACTTTTTTTGTCCTATTTCTTTAAAAATGTCATTGGCAGTCACCACCCTGTCGTCCATGTCCATGAGCCCTTTTTCCTGTTTTTTGTTCAATCCCTCCATCTCCTAACTTCCCTTCCCCAGTTGTCACCCATTTTAGTAAGTAATATAATCATAAATGGATGTTGTAAAACATCAAATACTTCTTCTGTATCTATTGATAATATGACATGATTTTTATCCGCTGTTTTGTTAAGGTTGTATATTACTTTGATTTGCATATGTTAAACATCCCTAAGCTCCTGTAATAAAGCCCACCTGTCCATGATGTATTATTTTTAATGCACTGTTGTATGTGGTTTGCTAGTGTTTTGTTTAGGATTTTTGCATCTGTATTCATTAGAGATACTGGTCAGATTTGTATGGAACCACAAAAGACCCCAAATAGCCAAAACAACCTTGAACAAAAGAATGAAGCCAGAGGTATCACACTACTTGACACCAAACCACACTACAGAGCAACAGTCATCAAAACAACATGGTAATGACAGAAAAACAGACATACAGACCAATGAAACACAACTGAGAGCCCAGAAATGAAATCACATGTACATGGGCAAATCATTTTTGACAAAGGAGCCAAAAACATACAATGGAGAAAAGAAAGCCTCTTCCATAAATGGCGCTGGGAAAACTGGAAAGCCACATGCAAAAGAATGAAACTAGACTACAGTTTGTCCCCATGTACTAAAATTAATTCAAAATGGATCAAAGACCTAAGTATAAAATCTGAAACAATAACTGACATGGAAGAAAACATAGGCACTAAACCAATGGAACTTGGTATTAGAGAAGAGTTTATGAATTTGACCCCAAAGGCAAGGGAAGTAAAGGCAAAAATAAATATCAAACTAAAAAGCTTCTGCACAACAAAAGAAACTGCAAACAAAACCAACAGAAAAAGAAGATATTTGCAAATAACAGCTCCAACCAGGGGTTAATATCTAAAACATATAAAGAACTCATACAACTCAACACTAAACAAATAAAAACAATCCAATTAAAAAATGGGCAGAGGACCTGAACGGACCCTTCTCCCAAAAGACACACAAATGGTCCACAGATATATGTAAAGATGATCAACTTCAATAGCTGTTAGAGAATCAAAACCACAATTGAGCTACCACCTCACACCTGTTGGAATGCCTGTTATCAACAAGACAAGTAAAAACAAGTGTTGGAGAGGTTGTGGAGAAAAAGGAACCCTCAGTCACTGATAGTGGGAATATAGCCTGGTACAGCCACCGTGGGAAACAGCCTAGAGGTTCCTCAAAAAATTAAGAATTTGTTACTATATGACCCAGTAACCCCTCTTCTGGGTATCTACCCCCCAAAATTAAAAATGTTTATTTGCAAAGATATATGCGCCCCTAGGTTCATTGCAGCATTATTCACGATGGGCAAGACATGGAAACAACCGAAGTGTCCTTCAATAGCTGACTGGATAAAGAGGTGGTACATATACACAATGGAATACTACTTAGTTGTAAGAAAAGATGAAATACTGCCATTTACAACATGAATGGACCTTGAGAATATCACACTAAGCAAAATAAGTCAGTCAGAAAAAGCCAAGAACCATATGATTTCACTCACACCTGGGATATAAAACTGAAACTCTCAGACACAGACAACATACGGTGGTTACCGGCAGAGGGGGTGGGGCTAGTGAAGGGTAAAGGGGGCAAAATATATGGTGACAGAAAATGACTTGACTTCGCGTGGTGGGCACACAATGCATATATACATCATGCATCGTAGTAATGTACACTTGAACCCTCTGTGATCCAGTTATCCAATGTCATCCCAACAAATGTTTAAAAAGCAGTAAAACTGAGAAGTGTCTAAACATGTGCAAGGAATTTTAAATAATAATATTAAACTCACTGAAAGATAAAACATGTTTTGTGAAAGATAACCACATTGTATAAAATAAAAATAATTACTGAGGAGAGCGACACTGTTCTACATTTTTATTAATCTCTTTATGGTCTGGCAATTAAAAAGCCCACTGGATTCTATTAGATATATTGTTTTAGTTGAAATTTATAAAGATAATCTGACCTCACAAAGACATGTAGTTGAAAAAGGGAGAATTCTGTAGACCCCTGAAAGATTTGGGAGACCTCCCAGGGTCCTCTGACCAAACTTTGAAACCCACTGGTGAAGGGAGTATTCTTTGTTCTCAAAGCTGAAGAAGAACATGGTCAAAAGTGTGCCGATGTCACATAAAAACAGGTTAAAAATTATCTGGTAATCTGCACACTAATGAAATTATAGGACACCACCAGAATTACAACTTCCACCCAACCCCCACACTCATCTTGAAGCTTAAAAAGTAAAGATTTTGGACAAAAACAAGGAAGTGCTACCCTTATCATTAGGTGATAAACTTAGGATGGAACTAATAGAAGGCAAAAAGTAAACACTGTTAAAGGAACCCAAGAATTTTGATTGAACTAACTTTGAAATAGTAGTGGGTATTAAACTCGTGATAGCGAAGGGTACAGAGCAAAACTTCCACTCCCATACGTGTTCTGCACCCGTAACAAGTGAAGATATGCTGGACAAGTAGGAAGAAATATTTCTTCATTTTGCCTACTATTGACTTTCTAAAGTAGAGATAAATCTGCCAAGAAAAGGAAAGTCAGAATATCAAATTATTTGCAATGCTGTTACAGAACTTTATGATAAAACAGAGTCAGTCATGTTTTAAGCAATATTCATTCGCCACGGTAGACCCATTTTAATCTAAATAGGTTATTTCATCCAGAAATCAGACAATGAAAACACATGAAAAACATTAACAGCAACCACACCCTCCCCATCTCCCTTGGGACTTTGCTGAGCACAGGGAGGACCATAAATAAAGAACAGCTACAGGTTCACAGCCCATTTTCATCATCTCAGCCTACACCTCAGGATACCCAAGCAACATTGTCTGTGCCAGATCCTAACAATTCCTAATAGAAATGTGAGAGCCCAAGGCTTATTGCTAGCATACGTAACCTGGAGTTTTCTGATAACAGTCCAGAAAGAACAGGAGTGGAGGCAGGCAATTTTCACCTAGTGGTCACCACTTTTTCTGCAAGACATTCGACTCCATGTCAACACACAGCTTCAACATATGAGATTCTTGGTTTAAATATCCATTGTGTTACACTGCCAGAAAATAAGTGCAATTACTTTTCTGCAAATTAACAATTTAAAAGTCAGCCCTGGGTTTATTTTTGAAGAAGCTTTCTTTAGCCTTTTAAAAATCCAGTGAAGAAATCAACTAGATGAAGTGTTAGTAGTAGCTAAATTCAAGATTTAAAAAATTAGCTAAGGAAAAGGATTATTTTTAGAATCACAAATTAAACAAATTAGTAAATTAACAAGGTTACTAGGTATACACAGCAAATTTTCCCCTCACAATTTGTACCTAGCACCGGAGAGGTCCAGTGTATCTTAGGGGAATCCACCATGCTTAGCATAATCTTCCAACTTTCAAATTCATGTGTTGCTATCATTGCTGCAAATTTAGATTCTGGCACAATGCCCAGAATTTTTTGTTAACTGAAAACTAAGCATATCCCTGAAAGAAGTAGGTCTCCTCCCTCCACAGTTAATGTACATTTTGCTTCTCAATAGTTTTCTCAACACATTCTTGGAGTCTGTATTCCTCTGGCCTGGCTCTGTGACATTAGTTCTCAAAAGTGATGTGTGTTATTGGCACAATGGGTGGGCAATTTTCAAAAGCACTTTAAATATAACACAGCCAAATATGATTCATTTTAATTTCAAACAAATACTATTTGACGCCTCGCATCATAAAGGAGAAGAGGTCATAAAACCATATGGTGTATCACAGTTCAGGACAACAGCGCTCAGAAAGCTGCCATCCTACGTGATTGAGGTCAGACCGCTGCAGAACTCAGAATTTTTCAGATTGTAGAAAGGTAAAATGGTAATATTCCATACATTACACAACTCTGCAGTATTAGAGTATCATGCCATAATCAAACACATTAATATCCTGTAGTGAAAGGTATAACATACATTAACTGGAATGAAAACTATAAATAGTCTCACATCGATTCAGGTTAGGTATTACAATTAAATATGGGGGAAAAAAGTCCATCACCAATCAACAGTCCTTTGAGTTGCCCTGCAAACACTGCAGAATAAAGAGCAAGGTAAAGCCAATCATAAAAGAGAAAAAGAAGAGGTTTGAGCAAAAATGATATGATATGGGGGAGAAAAGAAGAATAAAGGGAGAAAGAAGGAAAGTAGAGAGACTGGTCTAAGTTTTAATGGTAGGAACAGCCAGAAAGGACTTTAAAGTTTTCCTTGTTCAACGTATCCAATGAGCAAATAGAAGGACCAAGGTCACATTGCTGGCTAGTGAGGGACACTGAAGAAGACGGGCTAGTTCTTTAGTTTCTTTTACTGCCATTCTTCTAGAAGGCCGAATGACACTCAGAAATGCCCACATACTAATTCCTTGAACCTGTAAATATATGACATGTCAAAGGGGATTTTGCAGATGTAGTGATGTTGCAAATCTAAAATAGGAATTTTACCCTGGATTATCCGGGAGAGCCAAATCTAATCATACAAGCTCTTAAAAGCAAAGAACTTTCTCTGGCTAGAGTTAGAGAGATCTGAAGTATGAGAAGGACTTGATCCACTGTTGCTGAGGGCAGAGAGGGGGAGACAAAAAGCTTGTGAAAGAATGTACATAGACCCCCAGCAGCAAAGACTGGCCCCTGGCTGGCAGCCAGCAAGGAAACAATGAGCTCTTTCCTCCAACTACAAGGGACGGAATTCAGCCAGGGCAAGAATGAGCCTGCAACTGGACCCAACCCCAGGAAGGAACACAGCCCACCTGATACCATGATATCAGTCTTGTGAGATCTTGAGCAAAGAACCTAGTTGAGTCACAATATACTTGGATTTCTGACCCACAGAACTGTGGATGTTGTTTTAAGCCACTAAACCCATGGTAGTTTGTTATGGCAGCAATAGAAAACTAACGCAGCCACCCCTGTGAAAAGCGATGTTGTCCATCTCCAGCGGGTGTTGTCTTGCTCCAGCCTATGGGGACAGAAGCATTACAAGTACAGGCTCAGGAATGTTTAAACTTGGCTACAGGAAAGTGTCATTTAAATATACCGAACTATTTTTTATTGTGTATCTACTACATGCTGGCAGACAGTGCACTGAAATTTATATAAACGATTATTCTTATGATTCACGTGTGGCCAATGCTCTACTTTATCTAATATCTATGGCACTGCTATCATAGGAACTATCATAGGAATTATAACATCGTGATTCTTTTACACAAATCATTTATAAAATGGAATACAAAAGGAGAAAATACACTCTCAGTGAAAAGTTGACTTTTAAAGATAAACCAAGCTATCCCAGAGGCAAAGGTTGCCATTTGATCCAATTTAAGTTTTAGCAAACATTCAAATACCATTTAGCAAGTGATTAGATAGGAAAAGCTATTATTTGTGAAAGATGGAATATTATTTAATTGAAATGTTGACAGTAATTTGGACTTAAATGCATGAATAAGTTGTCATGTCTCAGTAGGTATGAATTGCCCAAAACTTAGTTTTCATTTAATGAATTTTACAAGACACAGGGAGGATCCTGTAGGTAATTATATGTTATCTAATA